>CM019177.2:45056261-45068748 GCA_009739505.2 Apolygus lucorum | reverse complement strand
TTATTTTCCAGCAAACTTCTAGTCATTATATGGAGAGAACATTTGGTCCTACAGAGCTCTGGGTGGTCTAATTTGATCCTTAAAAGTTACTATTTTAAAAGTATAAAAAAACAGTACTTACTGTTATATTGAGAGTTATTGAGCTAGGGCGTTTAGAAAATTGCAACCCCTATTTATCATCCCTTAGGAGTGACTGATACTAACGAAAAGCTCCGCGGCACAACTTGACCCCATAAACCATGTACCATATTCGCTGTAAATCGAGTGAGTACCTCAACAAGTACCTAAACATTCAAAAGATATCACCGAGGAAAATACCTCAGAAAATTCAAAAGCATCTATCTACATCGATAATGTTATAAGGTAACCAACCAACCAACCAACCAACCTCAGGTTGGCGTTACTCCAGTTAGCGTGACAGAACATTGTATATCGTGACCATGCATTTTTGTAAAAGACTTTAATTAAAAATACAAATTGTTTATGCAAATTCATGTTGGATTTTACTTAAAACATGGCGCAGTCTCAAATGGATTGAACTTTCGTTCAGATTGAGTGAAATCTGTGTGCAGTGATTTTTTGTGTTGACGTGTGCTATAAACCATGTCGGGCGCCGAGTTTCATCCGCCTCCTGAACTTAGTTTTGATGGTGATGTCTGTGCTAACTTCAAATCTTTCAAGTCTGAATTGGAGATATATTTTGTTGCGACTGAGACAACTAAAAAATCACAGGAGGTTCAAGTGGCTCGTCTCCTCAATCTCATTGGGCGTGATGCCCGTCGTGTTTTTGATTCTCTGCATTTCACGGGAAAAAGGACAGTTGAGCGGGTACTGGAAGCTATCGAGGATGCTATTGTTCCTGACCGAAATGAAGTCATGGCCCACTTCAAGTTTTTCAAACGGACTCAACGAACTGGTGAGCCGTTTGCTCATTGGTATCGGGACTTGAAGGACCTTGTCGTTGCATGTGAATTCGGTGAGCTTCAGGACAAACTTTTGAGAACACAAATCGTTCTTGGTGTTGAAAATACAGACTTGCAAGAACGACTACTCCGTTCAGACCTTTCACTAGCACAAGTGGTCAAGCTAGTGCAGACCCATGAAGCAGGCGTGATTCACCGAAAGCAGGTTCGTCAGTCCATTGATGACATCGGGTTAGACTCCCCTAATATTGATAAGTTGTCAATATCCTCCCGTGGACCCAAGAAGACATCCCAACCTCGAGGATATTCAGGACGGTTGACAAGTGTGAACAACGTCAACAAGCAGCTTTCATCTTCAATGGGGACATCTCGACAAGTAGGTCAAGTACCAAATGTAGGTTCAAATCAGACTCAAGGTAAAGTTCGATTAATTTCTAATTGTCAATATTGTACCTACGATCATGAAGTTAACAAGTGTCCAGCTTGGGGCAAACAATGTGGTTTTTGTCATGGGAATAATCATTTTCAAAAGGCATGTAGTAAGTACAAGCAGGCAAAAGACACGGCAGTAGTTGAATCAATGGAAAAGGTTTGTGGCGATGTTAGTGAATTTCTTATTATTGACTCAGTAAATTCAGATATTCATTCAATTGGGAAGGCTTGGTTTGAAAATTTGACCCTCAACAACCAAGTAGTGTTATCTTTCAAAATTGACACTGGATCGGAAGTCAACACAATCCCTCAAAATTTTATTACTCTATTGCATGGTGTAGTTTTGAGCAAAGCAACGTTTAAATTGCGTGCCTATGGAGGATTTCAGGTTGAACCAATTGGTTTAGTGAGCCTCAATTGTAAATTCCGTGACATGTCTATAAATGGTGACTTCGTCGTTGTTGGTGCAAACTGGACACCCATTGTAGGACTAGAGTTGGCAAGGCTGTTGGGAATTATTAAGACGGTTAATGAAATTCAAAACATGGATAAAGACGAGTTTATTTTGAAAAATAAAGATTGTTTTTCAGGGTTGGGGTGTTTCCCGGATATTTGTAGGTTAGAGCTCAGACCAGGTTCTACTCCTAGGTCAAATCCTCCTCGTAGAGTACCCCTGGCGTTACGTGATCAATTGAAGCACACCTTAGATGAGTTGGTGAATAAAAAGGTGATTGTACCTGTCACCGAGCCAGCAGCGTGGGTGAATAATTTAGTGTTAGTTCAAAAACCAGATGGTTCTTTGAGAATTTGTTTGGATCCGAAAGAACTTAACCAGTGCCTTGTTCGAGATTTGTACCCCATACCTACACTAGAAGAAATTAAATCCAAGCTTTCAGGGAAGAAATATTTTTGCGTTTTTGACCTGAAAGATGGTTTTTATCATATTAAATTGGATGAAGAGTCGAGCAAGCTTCTGACTTTCAGCACGGCTCATGGGAATTTTAGATTCCTTAGACTTGCTTTTGGAGTTTGTACGGCTCCAGAAACTTTCATGAGGTTAAACATGAAATATTTTGGTGATTTAGAAGGTGTTATTGTATATTTCGATGATTTGTTATTAGCAGCTGAGGATAAAGAAGCTCTTACTAGGATTGTTGAAAAAGTAATGGATAGAGCTAAAATGTTCAATATCAAATTTAATCCTAAAAAACTGCAATATTTTGAAGAGGAAGTAAAATTTGTTGGGTTCAGGTTCAATTCAAATGAAATGTGTACCGATTGTGAGAGAGTAAAAGCTGTTCAGGAGTTAGCTATGCCAAAGAATAAAACTGAACTTCAGAGTCTGTTGGGTTTTGTAAACTACCTGAGATCTTTTATTCCAAACTATTCTGAGATTATTTCGCCACTGAGGGACCTTCTCAAACGTAATGTTGAGTTTCGGTGGGAAGTGAGTCACACAGATGTTGTGGAAAAATTAAAAATGTTAATTTCCGAAAAAACCAGATTGGCCAATTTTGATCCAAATAAACCCATTAATTTGGAATGTGATGCATCAAAGGATGCTATAGGGTTTGCCTTATTTCAGGATGGTCTGCCAGTGCATTATGGTTCTAGATCACTTACAGATTGCGAGCAAAACTGGGCTCAAATAGAAAAAGAGTACCTAGCCATAACTTATGCTTGTCACAAGCTGCACAATTATTTGTTTGGGCACAAAAGTGTCACAATTTTCACTGACCATTCTCCGTTGCTAGCCATTCATGATAAAAATTTTGATAAAATCAAAAATAATCGTTTAAAAAATGTAAAACTTAAATTATTGCACTATAATTTTTCATTGAAATATAAACCTGGGAAGGAATTATACTCTGCAGATCTCTTGAGCCGAAACATCATTCCTACTAGGCACAGTGAAGCCGAATGTGAGGACATAATTCATTCACTATGTTGTAATGAGTTGGTAGTGTCTCGTGAGAAAATGAGTTTATTTGTACAGGAAACCTCTAGGGACCCTGTGTTGAAACACATTCTCGAATATTACCACGGCAACTGGCCCAACAGACGCACACTTAACCGCATTGGTGGGGATCTAGTGCACTTTCATAATTTGAGAAATGATATCACTGTAGAGGGGGGATTGGTCTATTTGGATCAGCGACTTGTTGTGCCAACGTCGCTCAGATCTATGATGGTTGATATACTACATGAAACCCACTTAGGATTGGAAAAATGCAAAGCCAAAGCAAGACAGTTGATTTATTGGCCATCTATCAACTCCCAATTGGAAAACACCATTTCTAAATGTTATGTTAGTCAACGGTTTAGTAGAAAAAACATCAAAGAACAACTTATTAATCATTCTATTCCTGACACCCCATTCAGCAAAATTGGTCTAGACGTGGCGGAGTATGAGGGCCAATACTATTTAGTTGTGATCGATTATTTCTCACGCTGGATTGAAGTGGAAAAAATGGCCAGTAAGTCAACTTCTTCCATTATTGGTCTTTTAAAGCCGATTTTTGCCCGTTGGGGTATACCTACTATTCTTGTGGCAGATAACAATCCTTGTAATAGCTATGAATTCAGGCGTTTTGCTGGTGAGTGGGAATTTGAAATTGTAACTTCCAGTCCTTTGTACCCTAAAAGCAATGGTTTGGCTGAGAAGGGTGTTGGGATTGTCAAGGGGATGTTACGAAAGTGTGGGTATGATACCAAAGATTTTAATCTGGCCTTACTGAACTATCGCAATTGTCCAGTCAGTAACTTGGGAGTGTCCCCAGCCCAGCTCCTTCAGAGCAGAGAGCTACGGACAAATTTGCCGATCAACAACGTGTGTCTTAAGCCAAGTCTGTTGACTAACGTTCAGGAGCGCATGGTGCTCAATCAAGTGAGTCAAAAACATTACTACGATAGAGGGGCAAGAAAAGAAATATTGTTTACTGTAGGAGAGCGTGTGTTGGTTCTCGAAAATAATGTGTGGGAGAAAGCTTCTGTACTCGAAATTGTTGACAGTCCTAGGTCATACTTAGTGCGTACTGATAAAGGAGGGATTTATAGAAGAAATTCTTCTTTTTTGAAAAAGATGTCAGAACCTAGTGTAGATAATGCTCCATCTAACAACTCGTGTCCTTTGTCAATGCCAGTGGACAGTAGTAATGATGTGAACAAACCTAGGCGTTCTGATAGGCCTAGAAAACCTAAGGATTTTTCCAATTATGTAAAGTTTTGAAATTATGCAAATGTATGTTCTGTATGTTCATTCCAAGGTTCTTATGTTTTGCAATTTTTTTTTAAGTGTTTGATTATTTGTAAATTTTGTTGTATTTGTATGTTCATTCCAAGGTTCTTATGTTTTGCATTTTTTTTAAAGTGTTTGATCATTTGTAAATTTTGTTATTTGAGAAGAAATGATAATAATAATTAAAAGGGGGGCATGTTATAAGGTAACCAACCAACCAACCAACCAACCTCAGGTTGGCGTTACTCCAGTTAGCGTGACAGAACATTGTATATCGTGACCATGCATTTTTGTAAAAGACTTTAATTAAAAATACAAATTGTTTATGCAAATTCATGTTGGATTTTACTTAAAACAGATAACATTCAACTTTGTTGTCAATGATACAATATTGTAGGCCTGCTACTTGTGGCGATTGTGTCGATGTCCACAGAGGTAGCGTCCCGGCTTACTCGTGGCGGTTGTGACGATTGTGGCGACACACCAGTTGTAAGCGGGATTTGCGTTCGACAGGGTTAAGGTTTCGGTCCGCGGCGTAGTTGGTAGCAGCACGAGGTTGTGACGCCACGTGCCGATCCCAAGTTCACCGAATGACACAAAACCTAACGTGGCGAGCTCAGGTGGGAAGGGGAAGACAAACAAATATCGAAACAATAGTTAAATTTACAAGGGGTAGCGTGTGGTATTTACCTGTGACGAGGCGGTGAAACGGCCAGTCGGATTCCTCGGGATGATGCAATCTGAAATGTTTAGCCTTAAGGGCGTCCTACTGAGAAAATGGCGTCCGCCAAATGCGACGCTGCCGAAGGGGCCTACGAAGGTGTCTGAGGGACGCCTCGGAAAAGATGGCGGAGTGTGACGCGTCACCAAGCTCCGGTTTTCACACTGAGGAACCAGGTAAATGAGAAAAGATATCAAATGCAAAATTACAACAATAAAAGGTAAGTTTATTAAATACGCAGATGGTTTCTGACTAGGCACACCGAAGGGTGTGTCGAAAAGAAGCCTGATGGGCGCAACAACACAAGTAAGTATGGCACAAGATTAAATGTTCAATAGGATAGATTTGCAGATAATATTTCAAATGTACAATTTAATAACTCCAATTTGACTTTGTGTTTCAGGTTTCCAGAGTATATCAGTTCAACGTTCCAGGTTTTCAACAAAGGTGAGTATGGTAAGTATAGGTTAGCTTTATGTTGCAGGTAAGTATTTAGCTTTAAGTTACAACTTTCAATATTACGACTTTTGTCCAACTGTTTCAGAATTACTTCTACGCACTGTCCTAACTGCATTGGCCAATGGTTTAAAGGTAAGTTATAGTTTTCACTCACACGTGTCAGGGCCCTGAGGTATCCTTCCAGGTGTGATGTGGCGGTTGTGGTGGTTGTGGCGATGGACGTCCAGTGAATCCAGGGGATCTTCAACCAGATCAATTCGGCGCGAGACGGCAATTTCGATGGTCAGGGATCGTACGAAAAGCGTCTTGAAAGTATTTGGGGGGCGGTTTGACTCTAACAGGCTCAAGTTCACGGGCTGCGGGGCTCACGGTGACTCTTACTGAATATCTGAGGGGGTCTGCCTGTGGAGGGGGCTGCTCGTTGGTTTTGTTCTGGATGGTCCCCCTCCGCTCCCTCGACGGACGGGCGCCTGCCAGGTGGAGACTTCTGATTGGCTCCCCCCGCCGAGGGAGGGACGCTCTGGCTGGAGACGGCGTCTTCATGCTGAGGGGGGGGTGACGTCACCTTTTGAGCTGACCACGGATCCGAATCTGACAATACTCGCCGCGGGTGGCTATGACAAATTCGGATCGGAAGGGAGTTAACGAATTAACCCAGTCTCTTCACTGGAAAGGTTCCCCAGTGAGTGGAGACTCACAATATTAACAAATTATATTAAGCAATTAAATGTTTGTACGAACATAAATTAAACATGCCCGAACAACTGATCACGATAGTGTTTTTTTTTTCGAATAACCGTGAAGTTTGCTTATGGCATGAAGACAGTATTTGTCCAATAAAGTCTGTTCCCTTAATCGCGAAACTAGTCGTCAACCACAATGTACATCGATGAGTACTTACTTGTAAGCAAACAAGTTCGAGGATTGAAAAAGCTCGAAAGATTTTATGGTTTTTCACCCATATGCAAATGCAGTCCTGCAAACTCTGATAACCATTTTACGATAGTAGCGAAGGAGATTTCTATTGTCCGTTTGATCTTGACGCGGTTGTTTGGTTGATATGTCGTTTTTCTGTTTTTCCTTCGAGTGCGACATCCGTGACTAACCTCGTTTGCGAAATCAGTCTTTAGAGGTATCATACTCACAGATAGAATTTTCATGCTTTAAAAAGGCATGATTTGAAAAAAGATTCAGCTCAACCTCCATAATTGTTACACGATTCTTCAATGTTTTCAAACTTCAAATAACCAAGTTTTTTTTCTTCAATTTTTCTATTCCAGACCAAGTTTTTTCCAACGATACTGGCGTTTCACCAAATTTCTGGCATGGACAGTTCGATGGGGACCTCCGGAACAAACCGCCTCTCGTTCATCCACAAAATGGAAACACACCAAATCCACAAATATTACAGTCACAAGAATACAGCTACCACCTACCACCTCAAACGAATTCGGAGCAATCGAACAACGTGCAGGAGAGAGAAAAAGAGCAGCAGGATTTCAACCGGGAGTTTCCATCTACCCATCAACTATCTCGGGCGTCTCAGAATGTCCCATCTAACAAGAATGCCACAAATGGTAACCATACATATACAACCTTTTAGCGAATTTTCAAGAAAAATGAAGCTATTGCAATTAACTCGTCATTTTTGCATGGACTTTATGGCAATTTTTTTCACTTAAATCCTTTTTTCGGACATTCTAAAACGATTCCTGAAGTTTTTCCAAAAATCGTATGTATACAGCCTAGCTATGTATATAAGCCTAGCTGGTCTGCCATACTGCACGAGTCGATTCTACAACTAATTTTCAACAAAATGTCTCGTGGCAATTTTTTTAAAGGCTTCGTTTTTGAGTTATTTTAATTTTAAACTTTTTTCGTGATTTTGATCTTACGTCATTAAAATGGTCATAAATCCATTAATTTGCTGTGATAATTGCAGTTTAAGGATACCGTTGAAAAGGGCATTAAATTTCTTATCGGATAGGTTCTTTACTTTTTTTGAGTCAAGGTTTAAGACATGAAAAAGTCCTCTAAAAAGAGAATTTTACGTAATTTGGGAAACCTCGAATTTTTTTAATCGCAAACTAAACTAAAAAATCTAAATCAAAAAATATTTTACAACCAAATTTAGGGGAGAAATTCGTGTTTGAACGTGGAGAAACGTGCATTTTTTCAACGAAATCAGCGCTTTGGCCTCCTTTTTTCGGAGGCCTCGCGGTCTACTAAGCCCGCCCACCTACTTCCATCGTCCGACCCCTCAGATCGTCTAGGCGGAGCGCTGATTCCTCTGACACAAGGTTGACTACTCTGACGTAAAGCTAACATTTTGAATTTTTTAACCATAGCTTTGAAGATTTATTTGAAAATTCGCTCATCGCCTTATACTGCATGAATGTACTTTTTTACCATCTCGTGAAGATTCTATAAGAGTTCCTTTTTTTCCTAGGGCAAGCTTATTCTTATCAGCCGGTCGATGCTGACCTCCTGGGATCTTCCGTTTATCCCCAAAATGGAAACATAACATCGTCGGGAAGTCATTCGTCAATACAGCCTCAACCCTCCAACTACCATCAGTTACCTCAAAAGAATTCACAGCGATTAGATGCAGTGCCAGAGGAGAGTCAAGACGCCCAGAGCAGCTTCAACCAACCGGCGTATCAGGCACCCCTGAATTTTGCATCAAACAAGAATGCCACAAATGGTGACAGTATCTTTTCAACTCTTCCAGTTTTTGCACCACCACACCATGAGCAAATTCAAAAAGAATCATTGGAAATATTCCCTCACCCCATTTCTGCAGACCCAATGAGGAGTAATGTTTTCAATCCTGTTGGTGAACAATCTCTTCCTCCAAATATCTTCCCCATACCTAAATCATCTTGGTCAACTGCTGGTTCTTATCCATCCCACAATCAAGTTGGTCCGAATGATGTCCAAACATCTTCTTTAGTTCTCCCGTGGACTAGGAGTAACCAATTTTCATTGTCCCTTCCTATCAACTTCGAATCAGGTAAAGATATTCGCAGGTCGGAGGGACGAAATAATGAAAAATTGTTAAACACGTTTAATGACGGAGAAATGTCTTTTTATTCAGGTCATCCTCAAAATGTATATTTTGGAGAGAGGGGATTTGAGCCTCTAACTTATAGTAAGGAAATAAAGTCACAACATCCAGTGGACAATTTGCAAACTCAAGCTCAACGTTTAGATGATAGAATACAACATAATATTTCACCCCTTATCTCTCCTTTTTCGTTCAATATTTATCAGGACCAGAATCATTTCAACGACTCAGAAAGACAAAATCAAAAGATTGATGGGTTGAGTGGTTCAAGGAACATTATGCCTTATCCTCCCCAAACAACACTTATACCTGTGGCGATTCCTATCCCTCAACCGATTGAAGACGGGGGCATTTATACACCAACGGAAACCCGTGCAAATCATTTACCATTCCTTACACCTATTATCCCTCTGTACTCGGATTATTTTAGCCCCGAAAAACAAACCGAACGCCCAATTCCATCGACCAATCTTTTCCCCAGAGAAAACGTAGAGGTGAATGCTCAGAAAATATTAGGGAATGTAATGGAAAGTAGCTCTCAGAACCCAGAGACCGACATACGCCAACAAAATAATGTGTTTGGTGACCAAAAAACGTCCAAAATTTCCAATAATACAGAATCGAACATTTTAACTAGCGAAATGAAGGATCAGCAACCACCAAATAACATCAATGCTGACTCAAGTTTTTTGAGCAGACCCCTGATGCCAAAGAGTGAAGAAAATTTTAACCAACTGCCTGTCTACGGCCATAGCTCGGAGCCTGGTGGTTTGACGAATGAGCCCATTCCGATTGATGATCGTCGTTTCATTTCCTCAGCGTTTGGTCCATTTGGAATTCCAGATTCAAGAAATTACCTGAACAATCAACTTAGGATACTACCAATTATGAGACCAGTTGTTGTAAGTGTTGAGCAGCTTCCAAATTCAGCGTCCCATAGACCACCGTCGTCAGATCCAACATCCTCTTCACGTCTAGTTAATCTCAAAGACTCCTTTGATGATCGATTCCATCAAAATGATTTTAAAACTGAAAACTATGATCACGCTTCAAAGGACTTTGTAACATACGGCCAGAAAGGACCAGATTTTCCGCATATAATACCGATATTTACTGACATTGGTAAAACTCCTTTGAATATTGACCAACCTCCTCAAGCATGGATTACGCCTTACGATATTGCTGAATACTTGTCTCTATTAACCCGACCAAGGGGCGTTATTAGTCGTGGAAATCAAATTTATATCCCAATCGATGAGCAGTCAAGATACCCAAATGCTTTGAAGAGACTACCAAATTCGCCAAAATTGCAGACAACCGACTTACAAAATTTCCCTCACGAAACGCCTAACCATAAGGGAAATTCGCTGTACACTCAGAGAGGTGTGGATCGACCAAACAACGACTCACCTACTGATAAGGGAAATGCTTTTAACTCCAATTTCAAAAGTGATTCTGAAGCCCTTCTTAATTCACCAAACTACTTCACAAAGGACCAAAAAAACAACAACCCTCAGTATGAAACCAGAAAATCTAAAAACCAAACAAACTTAATGACAAAATCTGAACTATTTGGTGATGATTCTCATTTTATTGGACCAGGATGGGAATCCAAAGTTGAAATACATCAAGATGTTATCCCGCTTGATAAAAGTATAGATAATGAAAACACCAGAGGTATGAAAAAAGATGACTTAAAGATTTTTGGGGCATCGAAAGATGTTCTAGGAGGCAAAACACAGGGCTATAACATTGATCCCGAAGAAGGAAGTTATAATAATGGGAAACAAGGGTCAAATTTGAATACTGAAAGAACGGGGAGCAGATATGTAAAAGAACAGGGGGAAACAACTATTTCTGATAGTGTTAATGAGGAGATCTTTACTCCTAATGAGGGGGAAGCAAACTTGGAAAAATATCAAATTCCAAGTATGGAAGATTACATAAGAGAGAAAATTAAAGAGAGAATAAATTTTGAGCTTTCTTCAAAGTTCGCTAACAAAGAATTGGACGAGGTACCACCTAATAAACCAGCCATCAAACCTGGTGAACCCGTTGAAAGCTCTTTCACCCAGGAATATGACAATAACCCGAGTGGGCAGCTTGAGCAACGTGATCATAGAATATCACACACGTGGACCTTGCAAACAAATTATCCGGAAAATAAAAAAATCCCCGGCTTTGGAACTCAAGTAATAACCTCTGGCCAACGATTTGTTGATGTAACGAGAGACGATGAAACCAATATTGATACACAGCGTTCATCAAACAAACCGAGATCTGATCAACACATGCCTGCACAAAGACTTGTTGATGCAACGACATATACACAACAAACAAACAAGAAACTAAATACATTATCTTCAGAGAAGCTTGAGGAACAACAAGAGCAACCTCCATACCACGAACAAGATGAAGAAGGCTCGATCGATAAACTTGCAAGCGTAGGACACCAGGGTCATGGAACTCCATCAGAAATCAATACTGACTTGGATCAGGGAATCAAACAACAGCCAATGATTGATAGAACTGATGCGTCAAAAATTATCGTCTACGATGAAAGACCTTTAGTAGATGCTATCGCACAACAATTGATTGAAGCGTCAAAAGTAAATAATATGACGAACCATAAACAATATACTATAAAGGTGGAGTTTCCAAAATATCATTCATTAGGAGATGAAATGAAAGAATCGCAAACAATGACGGACCAAAGTACTAGAGAACGTAATAGTGAATCTACCCAGCACAGATTAAAACAAAATTTGTACGACAACAACCTATCAATGGTTAAAAATCCAGCTATTCGTGCACATGAAACTTTGCAGCAATCTTCGAATACTGATAACAAGATTGGCGAATACGGAAGCATTGATCATACAAGCACAACTATAGATGAAGACATTCAAAAATCTTCACCATCTGCATCACGATATGTAGAAAATAAGGCAGCAACTGAAGAATACAAACATGAAAAATCCAATGAAGACTGGAAGATATCCAAACTATTAGGGGGAGTATTGAGTACTGACCGATTGGAACAAGAAAAAAATTTGGCAATCAAGGAATCAAGAAGGGGAGATGAAACTGTGGATAGTGAACAATATACGCAGAAATCACAGCAATTTGATAAACCAAGCCAAACACCAAGCTCCGCATTCCAGCAAGAAAGGGACGCTCCACTCCTTCAAGAAGGCAGATATAAATCTCCAGTGATACCTAGTAGGATGCCAGGAAGTGAAATTGGGACCTCAAGGCACGAACTTTTGAATCAGGACAGTTATATCTCAACTGGTAAAACAGATCGATTAGAAAAAGATGAATATGACCAATATGTACGACTTTCATCATACAACGGTGCCTCACGAACTGAGAGTGATATTAGTAGAGGCGAAAAAGTTCAGGACCATCTGACTCCCAAAACACACCAATTATCTGGGCAAAGCTTTAATACCAAAACTGTACCGAACGATGAAAAAACTCAACCTGCATCATCAAATCCAATTTTCAGTTCCGATACTCTCTCCCAACATCCAAATGGAAATTGGGTAAACACTGCTTCTCGTGATTCCGGTGGGTGGAGAGTTACAGAAAAGAGTAATGATGATAATAAAAATAGAGGACTTACTGAAAATCAAAATCGACCC
>CM019177.2:44827764-45056161 GCA_009739505.2 Apolygus lucorum | reverse complement strand
CCACTATTTTACCTGGAAGAGCACCAATCGAAAAAACTATGGACAGTTCAAACTGAAGTATAATGAACATCCTTTTGATTCTAATCTATTTTCAACCACTGTTCAGATAGAACTAAACCGAAACTCAAAATAGAAGGTTCTGCAGTAGGTCCTGAGAAGAACGGAATGATTCTTCAGGATAAAACCGACAATAAATTGTTCTCCACTCCTAATCAAAGCTTACATAGACACAAAAACGAGAATACAACACAACTCTCACCACCCGATGTATTCCTCAAATTGAGGATCCCACAGCTGTTTTGGAACAAGGCGACAAAGTCAAAGGTCTATCCCCAATATCATGGTCGTACTTAGGGCAACGAGATTCTTCCGGATCACCAAAACAGATCAACGATTCGCCCAGAATACCAACAAACGAAACTAATGTACAAAACATTGAAAATACCTCCAAGCAGACTGTTGATGACTTTGAAACGAGCATTAATTCAGATAATGTTTACCAAAGTTTTACAGAGAAAAGTGGTAAACCGATTTTGGACTCTACCGCATCAGTAATTCCATCTACTGGTTTGAATGAAGATTTAAATTTGAGGTATGATATTGATTCAATGAAACACATGGAAACAAGTCCGAAACCACTAAACCATCAAGATCCATCTTATGATTCCAGTTTATTTAAACACAAACCAATTCCTGAAACTTTTGTTGATATTTATGATGAAGGATCAAGTACTTCCGTAGAAGGTCATCGATACGAAGTGGATAGTAATTTTATAAGTGGGGATACCAAAACAAGTGGTATCACAGTACCTCAGAAACAGATCACCCCCGATGACAGGAATTATGAGGATGAACCAACAGTCAAGCCAGATTATGGACACGAGGGCACTCAGGGTCCAATCTTCAACAACCAAACCATATGAATCCAATTGAGTCGTCTATAAACCAAAGCAAGAAGCCCTTAGCAACGTTTGAAAGGAAAGGAGTAACTTCATAAAGCGATAATGATTCACAGCAACACTCCATCCAAAACGTATTCGATAACAAGGAGGATCCAAACATTAAGCCCGAAATTTATATTTACGGGTATGATGCGGACAATCCACTTCCCCATGAATACTTAAAAAACTGATAGCTCCAAAGGGGTATTGGTACTAAAGGCCAAAGAAGGGCAACGAGGTTTACTGGAGGATATTGACACGGGGTCTGATAAAAGTCCCAATTCGCAATGCAGAGCGGAAGTAGTCGAGGGCAATCAGGAGGACTCGTCAACACCGATCATCACCAAACACCACCAGACACCAGCACTCTTTCAGATACTGAACAAACTTCCAATAAACATTCAATAATAAACCCAATTCCAAGTCTCTCAAGCTCTTTCGAGCAGCCTGATGCAAACAGAAATAATGATGATGATTCAGGAGGATTAAGTGACCCTAATTATATAAGACCCTCTACTATAAAATCACCAACGTCGACCAAGAACTCACCAATTGTGAATAATAATATTGGCATGTTGACACAAATTAATTGGATTCGAAACGACCTGGCAATAAACCTTCTTTATTCAATTCAGGTAGAACCGACCATTTACTGTCAAAGCCCATAATATAGGCAATGAAGAAGGACGTCCCACAATATTTCGTAATAAATACAAGGTAAATGTTACATTCGACAATGGAGGTGTAGGTCGATCAAAAATATCCGAGAAAGAGACCAATAGAGGAAACATAGGTGATGTCTATGAACCATCAAGTACAAAGCCCAATGGAAACTACTTGAATGGTAATAATGACCAAATGAGTTACGAGGAACTTCAGAAGGACAAAAGTGAAGATGAATTTCAACAACCAACCAACAACCAGAACGTGTACAATATCAACAACGAAACAACAGAGCAATATAGAACGGATGAATATGACAGGAATCAAAAACACTCGTCATATTTATATGGTAACCGACAAACTGAAAGTTTCATAGGTGCGTTGGAACAAAACAACAAAGTACACTCCGGGCAGCGAGCTATAAATGAGGAAAAAGATAGAATTACTAATATAGATGAAAAACAAGAAACCAGTGAACAATACTCTTCGCAGAGTGGACATTCGATAACAATGATTACAACAGAAATACCAGCGGAATCGGAAAAATCGGAAAAAGCAACTGGAAGTGAAAAATCACGTAACAATGATTACGATGGTGCAAGCATGAAGAATTATTCTGAAGAGAACGAGAGACCAAGGAAAAAACTGATTACTGCAAGACCGTCTTCAGCTCTGAATTTGGAACATAACGATTTAAACCTACCAATATTTTAGAAACAGACATTTTCCCGAAATTGAGACGGATATAAGTTTTATCACTCCCAGACCAGATACTTCTTTTCCAGATAGTGAAGCTCAAATTGATTTTCATGATAGTAACACAAACAGGAGCTTTATCAGGATTTAACAGATCAACAACGAAAATCTTCATCGTCATTCACGGTATATGGAAACCAAGAAATAGGTTTCAAAACTTCCCCACTACCTGAGTCTAGCACGACGAACAGGATCCCACAGAATGACGAGCAAGGGGTAGTAAAAGTAGAGAATTCCGATTATGGGACCAGACTAAAGGATGAATATGAAAAACCATCATATCCTGAGGCTGATCCATCGATAAGAAAAATCGCCACCGGATCACCTGCAATTCCCATCATGGGAGGTATCAACACCCTGCTGCCGCTTAATGTTGAAGCAACTCGTGAATCGAAATTGAAAAATCTGACATTATCTTCCAGATCCGAAAGTACAACTATGCAACAGAATACAGACGAAAGAACGAAACAAGATGTGTACAAGAACTACAGAAAAACAACCACTGATCTCCATCAAACTCCAGGCAGTGGACAACAAATAAATCAGCAACAGCTTGAACAATCAGAAACGTGGCCGATGAAATCCCAAGATTCAACCTACTACGATCAGGCACTTAGTATGGGAAGTACAACGATGACCAATCCAAGCTCTTCCACAATAGGTTCAACGTTTCAAAATTCTGGTCAAAAGTTAACAGGATTGGGGATAGAATCCACTGAACTAGAAAAGCACGAACAACAACAACAGACAGAAAACAGTCTCGTCCACTTCTACTATGCGTCTGAGGATTCTAATGGTCCAATCGTTACTGATTCTTTCGATTATCTCCCGATTCCACCTGAAGATTCCACTGATATCAAACAGAAAATTAAACCTGTTTCTTCATACTCAGACCTGACGCCCCAACTGATACCGCTTTTTGGCCACGAGGCAAGTTCAACTGACGAAATCAATGTTCAGAAAAAAAACAGGTAGCAATCAAGCAAATGACGACGACACCCCATTCTATTCCCATTTTACGTCCTCGAATGACTCAACACTCCCAACCTTGCATAGGTTGCAAACAGCCGAAAGCCAGGTTCACCAGCTCAGATCATATTTCTTCTGACATTAAACAAAGTAAACAACGTGATGGCCCACAGACACCATCTTCTATCCTCTACAGTGATTCTCCAAATAGATTGTTTCATATAACTGGAATTAATTCAATACCAAACAGTTTACAAACTCGATTCGATTATACTGAGGTATCCGATCCAACAAGTTCTTCACGAAGTGATGGTTCAGTAAACGCAAACCTAGCCAGCACAACAACCGAAGGACAAATTTCACATTTGCAGTTTGAGAACACTCCAGAAGAGCTTGAAAATGTTAAAGCACATAAGGACCCGGCACGTAGCCAACCTTCACTACGGAACAGAATGGATAACATTCAAAAACTGAATGATTTCAAAATTGAACCACAATCAATCCCAGACTTCATTAGACAGCATCCAGAAGATAAAAACTTTTCGAGCAGCAATCTTACTACTGATGAATATCTTAATACTAGAGTAGGTATACAATCTGGAAATAATGAGTCAAATATTGCTAGTGAATTATCGACAGATCTCTACACCGAAGTCATGTCAACACCTCAACTTCAGTTACCACCCAGTCTGAAAATGAAAGACAGAAACGAATCAACATATTTGGCATCTGAAAAATTGGTCGAGAGCACGTCAAATTACGAAGGATCTACTCAAGAGGGTAAAAAACACTGCAACTAGCTTACAACTGCGTTGGGAAAAGCTTCGAGGCTCGACTGAGCCTACTGAGAGCCACAACCACGAAAAGTATAGTTCCGATGGATTGGAAAAGGTACCAGATCAGTCAGCAAACTCAGGAGCCACTTTTCCTCCAATATTAGATTTATTGGGTTCTTCACAGCTGTATCAGCAACACGGAGGTATTGGTAGTTCGTTAGAAGATTATTCAGCTGTAAATTTGAATAAAACCCACCCACTTAATAATGCAAAATTAACGGATCTAAAAGATTGAAGGGGACGAAAGATCAACAATTTATGAAAGACCTTGTAAATGTTACACATACTGAGAGCAAATCCATGGTACAAATGAATCACGATTCTACTAGGAATTCGCTAAATCAGTTGGATGCACATATCCGACTAAATAGTTCAGTGCCTCAATCATCAGACCACGGAGTGACTGACATTTCTTATCGTGACGATGCTTTTGATGGAATTTTGGAGAGTGTGACAAAAGGTTTGAATGTTTCAACATCAGGTGTTACTCTTTCCTCTTCAGTCAGTGAAGCTTTTGAACATAGCAAGAATGATAACTTGGGTAACATAATCATGACACAAACAGGATGGAAGCAGAGACCACATTCTCAGGAACATGTAGAAACATTTAACAAGACATCAAATATCAACCATTCAGCAGATCCTCTTGTAACACAGTCAAAATCTTATTCAACCGCCAACAAAAGCAGTTCATCTGACATAAATCATTCCGAACAATCGTATTCGAACGAATCAACAAGCGAAACAACCAGCGAAATAAAGACTCGAATAATTGAAAAGATTCCGAACGCCCCAAGTATCTTGGAATCTGATGGTCTTCAAACGTCTTCAAACAAGTCGACAAATCACAGGACCTACAGAATTCAGAGACGAAAGCTTACGACGGGCAGCGTATATTGGTAGAAAAGACGAAGGGGGACCCTTCATCCAGCATCTCTCAGCCCAAGGGTCCGCTAAATGTTTTGAAACACAGCGAAAGAACACAGATTCATGAAGCATCGAAAACGGGACTATATTCAAAACAACGTGTTATAAACCACAAGGATACTGAACACTTCTTAGTACATCGATTGATAACAAGCATAAGGATTGTAAATCTGAGGCACTACCAGGACAACTTGTATTGGTGAAAATTGCCGGTGAAGGTCTGGTTAAGGATCTTAGTTCTGATGATGGTGAGGACGAGGATGGATATTCAACACCAACCTCAGCAAAGACGATACAATCTCAAAGTAACTTAAATCGATTCCCTTTGAAAGATGATGAAATAAACAAACCTAACTCCAAAAGTAGAATTTACTATGGACAGAGAACTTTGGGTGATTTGGAAGATAGTTTGTCAATCCAGGAGGATGGTGGTAAGGACCGAGAAACGAAGGAGTTTGAGAAAGGTACCCGAGAAATTAATCGTTTGCAAAAACAAAACGACTCAGAATTAAAACTTTATGTGTATTCAGCCAGAAAGCGACTAGGAGAGAAAGTAAAATCCGATAAGCAAACAGAACCACATGCTCAACATACTTCCATTAAAACACAAGAACTTTCAGATACTACGACTGTAAGAGAGAAGACAGATGACGAATCCAGCGTCGAGGACGAATCATTTACCTCGAATATAAAAAATTTGAACCAACAACTACCAACCTCGGGCAAAGTATCAGCAAATGAAAATGGAATATCGGGAGAATTCAAAGCGACACCGTCCAAAAGAGTCAACACACCTCAATAATTCAAGTCATGTTTCAATACAAGATGACAAAATGTCGTCAAAATTAGAAGCGTACTCGGATCAAGGTGAGGAGGGCAATGGGAGAGAGAAGATACGATCTACAATCAAAATTAACCAGTGGATACAAATATGCGCAGCAAGCGCAAACATTAACGAGTGTCAAATCAGATACGGAAGGAACTTTACAAATGGAGGGCCTCCAGCGGCGGTTTAAAATCGGAAAATTCAATACCGATTGAGACATTTTCTAGTCAAACGGCAATTGAAAAGCAGGGGGGGAGGAGGGAAATAACCAGCTCATGGAAACAACAAGCCAAACGAATGAAAATACAGAACAAAAATTTGGCAAATCATCAGCTAGTATCATTGACTCTAAGATAAATTTTATAGTCATAAAAAGGAAAATAGTAACGTAGTAGCCTATCCAACAAGTGACTTACCCGCTGGGAGATTCAATCGATATTATAGAACAACCGAATATCGAACACCAACATCAACCAATCTCACAAAAACAGGAAGACTCAGGGGAGAGAGCCGAGAGACTGGATACCGACCAAATAACAGAATTCCAAATAGAGCCAACCAGCCCTAATTACAAACCGAGTCGACAATCAACTAACACCGGAAAATCGTCAACAAGCAACGTTATTTCCAATGCTAAATCGGTAGATGATTCAGATAAAACAGTCCAGGAGGTGTTTAGCTCAACGAGTATCACACAACTTCAAAGTAGTTTAGGAGCTCCAGAACAAAAAATCGATCGACTCAATAATTTGTCCTCAAAAACACAATCGTACTCAGATCTGAATACTTTGAGAGAGAAAACAGTAGAAGGCTCCAATCAGCAGCAGATAGAAAGGACCAGCCTGAATATTGAAAAATTGGACTTGCAATCAGCAGCGTTTGGCAAACCATTAGCTAACGCTTCTGAACAGAATGAATCTTCAAGAATACCTATGCTTTCAGGACAGGGACGCTGGGGGATGAGATGAGTGACGGATCAGATTCTCAAATAAAATCTTCTACTCTAAATACTAACATAGTGGATTTACAATCACCAATCTCTGGCAAATATCCACAAACCAGGAACTTCGAAACCAAACAATCTGACAGATGGACATTTGTCTTCAAGAATGCCAGTACAACCAGGTAAAAAGATACAGGAAGAAGATATGGGTGACGAATCTCATCAGGTAATAAAATCGTCTGCTTCGAATTATGACACATTGGACTTGCAATCAGCAACATCTGGTAAAACAAACTTAAATCAGAAGACTCCTGAACCAATCAAGTCGACGACGAAAGAAGATCCATCCTCAAAAATGCCATTCCTCTCAGGACAGAGGACGCTTGGGGAGGAGGAGAGCGACAGTTCAGATCTGCAAATTAAATTTTCTGCTTTAAATACTACCAAAGTAGATTTACAATCATCAATCTCTGGCAAAATATCCACAAACCAAGAAACTATAGAACCAAACAATCTGACAGATGGAGATTTGTCTTCAAGAATGCCAGTACAACCAGGTAAAAAGATACAGGAAGAAGATATGGGTGACGAATCTCATCAGGTAATAATAAAATCGTCTGCTTCGAATTATGACACATTGGACTTGCAATCAGCAACATCTGGTAAACCAAACTTAAATCAGAAGACTCCTGAACCAATCAAGTCGACGAAAGAAGATCCATCCTCAAAAATGCCATTCCTCTCAGGACAGAGGACGCTTGGGGAGGAGGGAGAGCGACAGTTCAGATCTGCAAATTAAATCGTCTGCTTTAAATACTACCAAAGTAGATTTACAATCATCAATCTCTGGCAAAATATCCACAAACAAGGAACTACAGAACCAAAACAATCTAATACATGAAAAGTCATTCTCTAGAATGCCAGTACACACAGTTCAGAAGGAACAGGGAGACGATATTGGCGACGAATCTCATCATCGAATATCATCTGCTATGATTAATGACACATTAGACTTGCAATCAGCAACCTTTGGTAAAACAAACTTGAATCAGAAGGCTCCTGAACCAAACAAGTTGACGAGCGAAGATCTATCCTCAAGAATGCCATTCCTCTCAGGTCAGAGGACGCTTGGGGAGGAGGAGAGCGACAGTTCAGATCTGCAAATTAAATCTTCTGCTCTAAATACTACCAAAGTAGATTTACAATCATCAATCTCTGGCAAAATATCCACAAACCAAGGAACTATAGAACCAAACAATCTGACAGATGGAGATTTGTCTTCAAGAATGCCAGTACAACCAGGTAAAAAGATACAGGAAGAAGATATGGGTGATGAATCTCATCAGATAATAAAATCGTCTGCTTCGAATTATGACACATTGGACTTGCAATCAGCAACATCTGGTAAACCAAACTTAAATCACAAGGCTCCTGATCCAAACAAGTTGACGAGCGAAGATCTATCCTCAAGAATGCCATTCCTCTTAGGACAGAGGACGCTGGGGGAGGAGGTGAGCGACAGTTCGGATCTTCAAATAAAATCTTCTGCTTTAAATACTAACAAAGTGGATTTACAATCACCAATCTCTGGCAAAATATCCACAATCCAAGGAACTTCAGAACCAAACAATCTAACAGATGAAGATCTATCCTCAAGAATGCCATTCCTCTCAGGTCAGAGGACGCTTGGGGAGGAGGAGAGCGACAGTTCAGATCTGCAAATTAACTCTTCTGCTCTAAATACTACCAAAGTAGATTACAATCATCAATCTCTGGCAAAATATCCACAAACCAAGGAACTATAGAACCAAACAATCTGACAGATGGAGATTTGTCTTCAAGAATGCGAGTACAACCAGGTAAAAAGAGAACAGGAAGAAGATATGGGTGATGAATCTCATCAGATAATAAAATCGTCTGCTTCGAATTATGACACATTGGACTTGCAATCAGCAACCTCTGGTAAACCAAACTTAAATCAGAAGGCTCCTGAACCAAACAAGTTGACGAGCGAAGATCTATCCTCAAGAATGCCATTCCTCTCAGGACAGAGGATGCTAGGGGAGGAGGTGAGTGACGGTTCAGATCTCCAAATTAAATCTTCTGCTCCAAATACTACCAAAGTAAATTTACAATCACCAATCTCTGGCAAACCAGTCACAAGTCAGGTGACTCCAAAACCAAACACTGTAATAAATGAAGAGCCATTCTCAAGAATGCCATTACATCCAGGTCAGAAGACACCGGGAGACAATATGGGCGAAGAGTCTCATTTGCGAACGAAAAATATCTAACCTGAAATAAAGTCAAATTTGAACATCCATCAGCACTCTCCGGCAAGCTATCAGTTAATACTACTTTATCTACTAGCGAATCTGGAGGACATAAGGATGAAGGAAGTAGTTCCGTTTTGAGCCCACAGGTGCCGTTTTATTTGAAAGTCAGTAGATATCATAGACCCAAATGCTCGATTAATCAAAGACCCAACCTCAGAATAACAGACGTACTCAGGTCAGAGGACTCCACAAAGAAAGATAAGCGATGGACCCGATAGGCTGATAACATTGCCAATTGCCAATAATGGCAAATTGGATTCACAATCGTTAGTGTTTGACCAATCATCAACGATTACCAATGAAGCTATTGATTATTCGTCTGATAGTAAAGAGGGGAATACTAATTTTGGTTTGGGTACCAAAAGCATTGTAACGACTAAAAGACCAATCGCGATTACGGAACCAAGCACTGTAGGATACCAAGATCCATCCTCAAGAATACCAGTCTATTCAGGTCAGAGGACTCTAGGGGAAGAGGTGGATGACGAATCCAAACTGCAAACAAAACCTTCTACCCTAAATAATGGCAATTTAAATTATTTGCAACCGGCAACTACTAAAACATTAGCTAGTACCACACAAACTTATAGCAATTCGAGAGGAAGTACGGATGGAGAAAATAAGCTCGTTTCTATCCCTACAATTGTCGTTCCAGCTAAAAGTGTAGTAGATACTCCAGATCCTCATATTCGAATATATCCATCCTCAAAAAAATCAGGAGTACTCAGGTCAGAAGATTCCAGAAACGAAAAGAGATGATGGATCTGATTTGCAGATAACATTGCCAACACCTAATAGTGCCAAATTGGATTTGCTAACACCAATGTCTGGCAAACCATTAGCTAGTACCAATCAACCTATAGGCATATCAAACGGTCAGAATGATGGGGCAAGTATCCTTGTTCTAAATCTCACGAGCAAAGCACAAACAGAAAATTCAAATTACCTTCTAAAACAAAACGATCGTACATCCCAAATACATCCTCTATAAACACATAAGGAATCAGGCCAAAAAATAACAACGCAAAAGTCAGATGACGGATTCATCCAGCAATCACAGTCTTCAGACTCACACCAAGATCTATCCTCGAAAATACAGGTATACTCGAGCCAAAAAACTCTTGGGGAGAAGACCTTGGAGTCATTTGACCTTAAAAACAAATCCGATCAGCAATCAGCAGACTCTAACAAGAATCAGAAAGCAACGTTACGATCGAGGGTAAGACGGAGAGTGGACTCATGCGAACAGTAAAGAAGGAGTTCAGCTCGTTGGGTAACCCGCAATCTCCAAGTAAACTGGATACCCAAGTAAACAGTAGTCGTCTTGGAGGAACTGTTCAAGTTCTTCATCCGATCTACAACCAGAAAGTTACCTTATACATTGAACAAGACGACAAACCCAAGGATCACTCCTCAAAAGTACAGTACTCAAGTTCCAAGATCTTAGTGGAGGCTATTGGCGGAGGTCGAATCAGCACGAGAAATCGTTCCCCTTCGAACACGGTTAACTCGCGAGATGTGCAAGAATTGGCACCATCGAGAAACCATCAACAATTGATGATAAAGTAGCTAGTAGTGCTTCAGAAATTCGCCTTGGAGTAACAGTTTCAGAAAGAGTTCAGTAACAAAAATGGCTTACAAGCTGATTCAACCAATATAGAGAAAACCTAGAGGACTCTGTTCCCACAATACCAACGGATATTCTAGTAAACAGAATCTGAGAGATGGAATAGGCGAATCCAGCAACCCATCAGGCACACTGTCGAAGGGAGACTCACAACCTAGGCCAGAGGAGGCAAATATCGAACACCCAAATTCTCCAAGTTCCTCCCAAGCAGTGAAACCATCCACAAAAACCTCTGGACAGTCAAATATTAAAGACGATAGTATCAATCAGGCAATCAAATCTCTCGGTGAGAACAAACGCGCACAGGAGACATTAACCGAATCTGCTAAGTCTCAAGTGACGGGTGAAACTCTTCGTATTCCTATCACGTTACAAAACATGAACAAAATGAATCCATCATCACTCATAACAGAGGATTCAGATACAGATGCGCTAGAATACCAGCATGCGTTGAAAACGTTACAAAATATCAATTCAGGCAACTTTAACTTTTTACAGCAGACTATTTCATTGAGCTCATTCAACGATGCAATTGTGCATCTTTGAAATTCTTAATCCCAATACTGCAAAGTCTAATTCCGGAATCCTTGTTAAACAAGCTGATCCCTCTAACAACGTAGCAAATTTGCCTCTCTCCAGTCTGTGATATGAATGTATACTATGTAATATCCACTCTCATTTAATTTTGTCTTTATTAGGTAAGTACATTTTTCACCTCTCAATTCCGGAATTGAAACTGACGGTGAACGTTTTAAACTTTTCATTTGATTATCCCCTGAAATACAGTTTTTCGAAAAACTGTACATCCCGCCTTTAACATGATTACAATTTTAATTATTCAAAGTATTGTAAAAACATGGTAGTTGGCGGGTCCAGAAGTCCGAGCCCTTCCTTTGTAGGATTCAACCTTGCGCTTGATCTTAAAATAAACCTCCAAGAATTTGGATTGCATCAAATTGCCGGGAGCTTTTCCACCGTGCTGGTCTGCCCTTGAGTGAATAAAAAATCGTTCTTTTGGATCTTTCCCTCGGTGAGTAATGTTGAGATCCTTGTAGTGCTTGTAAGAATTTTATTCGGACTTACCTACATTTTGTTATTGTTTATTGTTTTTATGATGCGAGTATAATTTTTCGAGCTCGGCATTAATGGTGTCACCCAGTTTGACCCAAAACCCGATTATTGAGGGTTCATCGTTATTGGACAAAATGAATAATATGGAGCAATACATGAGTGGCCATAACGATACTATTAAGTACCAGCCATTTTGTTTACATACTGTTTCATGTTACGAAGAAAGAAATAATTTCTGGATCCGCAACTGAGAACAAGATTGAATAATAAAACGTTTATGTATATTTAGACACGCCGAATTCTAAATGCAATAGAATTGTTGTTTTTCGTGCAAATAATTTAAATAGGTAATCTATGAAAAATGTTTATTTTTCAAATATTTTTTGTTTAGTGGAAACTTAAGAACCTAAGTTAGAAAGTAGCAAGATATTACGGAAAGTTGAATGTTGGGTTGCGGCTGCGGGACAACTATATGTAATTAATTCAACGAATAACCCATTTCGAGTTTACGGCTTGTTGCTGTAGCCTTTGTTTAACTGTAATCAGTAACATTAATACCTAGGTGTATAGTGTGCAGATGATCGATGAGATGGGTTTTCAACCAGATCTTATCATGAGGGAATTTTCTCGTTATTTCCCTGAAAGGGAACTTCATTTTACGCACATTAGTATGAACTTCACTGACTTCACATAAGTTTCTATTGGGACTTAGAGGAATCCGAATTATTATGGTTATCCACAATCTACCTAGAGGTTTTGAAAACTTCTGCAAAGTTAGGTGGACAGTTGGCGTAGCTTCCTACATAGAACACCATGAACATATACAATTAATTGAGGTTCAAATCATTGATTGTATTATAGAATAACTAGCTGAAAAGCCTGCTGAAAGCAGGCAAAACAAATCCTAGATAAAACACGTCATTTATTAAATTAGAAAAAAAATTGTGATGTCATGGCCTGGAATCGAACCCGGGTTAAAACGTGAAACGTAACATTCAACAAACATGAATGAACAGAAAAGAATGAACAAACCTAATTTTCTTTTACGTAAGAGCCTCCGTGCTGCTCTGCAGAAGGGGCTGTCACTTACGATGAGCAAATCGTAACTAACGGAGGCAGTAAGAGACTTTAGCATAAGGCGAATCAATAGAAACCTCCAAAAAATGGCATTTGGAAGGGATGGATAGAATGTCTTCCTATATAATATAGGAAATATCTTGCCCTGTATAAATATATTATATTTATTGTGGTATATTGTTACGGTATATAGGAAATCGGAAAAAAATATACATACATGTGTGCCACACATTGTGTGGGTACTCAATGAGTTTGGGGTTACGAGGAAAGTATTTTTAGTATTTTTTAAAAATGTTTAACCAAGGGGTTGATTTTGTAATTTTAACGATTCGTGCGACACCCACAAGGCTATGATTTTCTTAATCATAGCTTTGAAGATTTCTTTGAAAATCCGCTCATTAACTCATACTCACTGCACAAATGGATATTTTTCCAACTTATTGTTAATAATGACAATAATAAGCCAAAATCATTATTCGCCTACTTATTTACCTAACTTTTGATATACTCGGTAATGGTGGTTATTTTATGGTTTCAACTTGCCTAATTGTTCTTTGGATAGCATATTTTGGACAGAATATTAGGTATACGAAACATGTTCTATTATTATTCAGGTCCGTCGTTAGTGGACCTTATTGAACTTTCCAAGAGTCATGACTGAATTATTTTGGGTCCAATTATTTATAGGACCATAAGTTGGCAAAACTTAGGTAGCTAGAGTAATCAAAATTATAATCTAAGTTGACCAGATATGGGTAATAATGTAAAATGTGACAGTCAGTAAACATTAATTTATGTATGTATATTTAAAGTAAGTAGAGAATAATCCCTGTATAATTAATGTAATTGTAATGTATGTACCTACAGTCATAATTTTAAATTATGTAAATATGGAAATCACAGTTCACGACGATGTAAATAAAATTTTTGACGGAAATATTGATCACGATTTGTCTTCCATTAAACATGTTCACATCCCATTACAAAACACAAAAATTGTCATTCGTTGTAGAATCCACAATATGTTTATAAATTTTACGGGTTATTGTATTTGGTAGCGGATAGTCTTGCGAATGTACCTTGGTCCAAAAAATAACGTAAATACCTAACAAGCAAAGAGGATTCCAAAAATATGTTGACACTCCCTTCCTCTAGGATTTACATATTTTCAGGGCATCGAAACAATATTCACGAATGCTATTTTATTGTAAGAACATCTTTCTCTTATCTTTCTATTCAAATATTTTGACCTTGAACCACCGGAACAAAAAATATTCAAGAATAGGTACTTTCGACGTTAATTGAATATGGTAGAAAACTAGTGTCCTTGAGCTGGTGTAATCTGGATCCTAGAAGGGGTACATAGTTTCATTTGAATTAAGACTTCGGTATTATATACCTAAGACGTTAGATACTGAGTTCAGAAGATGAATTGAAAATAGTGACTAAGCCAATATTCGAGTTGCTCTGTTTTTATTATTATTATTATTATTATTTTCAATAATGAACCATTAGAATCGACCAAGAACAAAAATTGTTTGAACTCCCTCGAAATTTGATGGTTTACGTTTCAAGGTAGGTACATAGAATCCGAAAATCGAATTAAAACTTTTCCGTCCGTACCCCGTACGCCGTCCGCGGCACTTTCCTTAGTTACCATGGACCCATTTGATGAAATTTGGTATGTGGGCTCCATTGGGGTCTAGTTGTGCCGCGAAGCATCTGAATCAGTCAGTAATTTCTAAGGGGTGAAAATTAAGGGTTGAAATTTTCAATAGTGCCCTAGCTCGAAAACTCTCGAAATAGAATTTTTTGAGACCACCCGGAGCTCTGTTGGACAAACCGTTCGCTCCCTACGAGACGGGTCGGACATGCGATAAATCAGAAACACGAGTGTGAATTGCAAAAGACGCCTAATCTCTATTCAAATTTTAGCTGACCAAAATGCTTGTTCGTTTCTTCGAGTTGTATTCAGTTTTGCATCCTTAGCAACCAGTAATCGAATTTTCTAATAATTGGGGCAACCTCAACTCCCTGTTTCTTCGAACTGACTGTGAAGCGTTTATTTATTCCAAATAAACTTGATTGTGAAGTAGGATTGTGGTAGGTAGGTAGTATCTATGGTTGGTAGATGGTGACAATGGAAAAGTCGTGTTCATTGCCTATGAGTGATCAATATAGAAAAATAATAAAACCTTTGTGTAATGATTTTCAGCGTTTTTGCTTCCGAGTCTACCAACGTGAGAGAATTGTTTTCAGTATAGTGTCTAAAAAATTAAAAAAATGTTGCCTTCAAAATCAAAATGTCCACTCGCGTTCAATTTTTATTTCGTTTCGATATTGGGCCTGGCCACTTCACAAATCCACAGGACCCAACTTTATTAGTTTCTTAAATTTTATGTTTTTACTGTGGAAAAAAGAGTCGAAAAGCGTTTAGTGAGACCACAAAGAAACGGAAACCAAACAGCAAATTCGGTAGGTAGGTAATTGGCTGCGAGAATCAATAGTCCAGGAAACCCGAATTCGATTCCAAAATCAGGATTCGATTTCCAAACTTTGTGTTGGAGACTCGTAAGCAACAACCTACTGTTTGAGCAATCAACAGATCATGAAATCGTTAATCTCAAAGAAGTATTACCCTCATTTTTATTGACATTGTCTGGGTCAAGGAATTTTTCGCGACACTTTTGTTTTACCGCAAAAACTGCAACGCGGATACCAATAAACGAATAGCTACCGGTAGCTATCCGGTCCCTATCGGTAGCTATGAAGCAAGGTTCTCTAGAATACCTACTGCGATATACAGGGTGTCCCAGAAGTTATGGTCCACCCTCCGGCTTTTCCGTATTTAATTACCTACGCAATAAAATGGGCCCAACGCCATTTTTCATATTTTTTTGTACAGAATTCAGGAAAAATACTTTTGCGCAAAACAATTGCGCGCAATTGTGCGCAATCGACACTAACTTTGATTTTTCACATGGGAACCCCCATTTTTATTGCAGATTCAGATTCTACGTCAAATTTCATGAGAAATTTATACCCGAATCGATTTTTTTTCATTACGTGCAACTGGTACTTTTTCGTGCGCAAAGTGACCAGGGTGCGCAAAAGTGAATTTTTTTTAACCCCAAGTGTGGCACATTTTTTTCATTATTTTTGACGCTGAATCACGTGGTGAGGTCCTTTCTTCGATTTCATCGTTATTTTTCCAAATTTAGAAGGAAAAATAATGTCCCTTTCGCGACACGGGCTGGGGACTGGCTATGGCAGGATTAAAAATAAATTTCTCTCTTCTAAATTTAAAAAAATGTTGGAAAGTAGGTAGGTACTACTTTACTACTTTGATGTTTAAAAAATCAAAAAGCTTCTCATCTAAAAACCTTTAAAAAAATCGAAAGTTACTTGTTACTTGTCTGCAGGCAAAAGGAGGAAATTTCCAGCAGTTGCTGTGATTTTTTAATTTCATTATTACGATATTATATTAGTATTATATTAGTATATTATATTATTAGGTATTATATTAGTTTTTTATTAATACTTTTTCGGAGATTTTGTAACTTTTAATTTTTTTTTTTTTTTGAAAATTTTGAGATGAGAAGCTTTTTGATTTTTATTTGTTTACATTAAAGAAGTAAAGTACCTACCTACTTTCCAATATTTTTTTCAAATGTAGAAGTGAGGAATTTATTCTTAATCTAGTCAGGTCCCCACCCAGCCCGTATTGCGAAAGGGGGAGGGAAAATAAAGTCCAAAAACATTATTTTCCTTATAAATTTGAAAAAATAACGATGAAATCGAAGAAAGGGCCTCACCACGTGATTCAGCGTCAAAAATAATGAAAAAAATATGCCACACTTGGGGTTAAAAAAATTCACTTTTGCGCACCCTGGTCACTTTGCGCGCGAAAAGTACCAGTTGCACGCAATGAAAAAAATCGATTCGGGTATGAATTTTTCATAATTTTTTGACGTAGAATCTGAATCTGCAAATCTGCAATAAAAATGGTGGTTCCCATTTGAAAAAACAAAGTTAGTGTCAATTGCGCACAATTGCACGCAAATTTTTTGCGCAAAAGTATTTTTCCTGAATTGTTTACAGAAAAGTATGAAAAATGGCGTTGGGCCCATTTTATTACGTAATTAAATACGGAAATGCCGGAGGGTGGACCATAACTTCTGGGATACCCTGTATTACTTGCGATCGGAGAGTTTGTTTTTAGTATAAAAAAATTCTTTATATTCTTAGAAAAGGAAATAGATAGGTACATAATATTAGAATGTATGCAAAGTTGTGTATATTTTATTTCATCATTTTAATTTTCAAATTACACCTACAGCAATGAACATATCCATGATATTTTTTCCCTCTAAGGGAGAAATAGATAGCCTCTTTTTTTACAAACATGTCTTAAACCCCTAGGAACACGTTTTTGAGTCATTAACCCACTAGTGGGCACTATGTCGACTGTCACATTAGTGGACGCTAGCGGTACTCTGATTAGGAATTCACATTTGCGTATGCTCAATGAAATTGATTTTGATTGATGTGATTGAAGATTTTAATTTGAAACCATCTTATCTGCACTCCAATCCGTACAATCCCTGAAAATTCCTTTGAAATCGGATGGAAAATGTAGAAGTTGTGGCTGTTACACAATCTGTTTAGAGGCCATGATTTTCACAGGGGTCCATCTACACGCCAACCCACATGATACCTAGAAATTCCATCGAAATCAGATGAAAAATGTAGAAGTTGAGGCTGTGACAAGAATTTCTTAACAGACACAAATACAGATAGACCAGGAACCACAATTGTTCAGGAAGCCGCTAATGTACGGGTAGGTATAAGCACATCTCTCACAAAATTACCAGAAAGTGATTAGAGAGTGGCTCCAGATAGACGAAAGTACTATATGCATGAAATAAATGCACAATCACTTACATTGTAACACGTATACATACGCTCTCTACATGTAGAGAATTTAAAACCAAGCGGGGCTTGCTACTGGTTTTCCAAAACGTATACAGACGCTAGCGGGACTGCATACCGCACACGCGACTTTTCACTTTCACACTTCAACTGATTAGTAGGTACTAGGTATTAACTAGTCTATGAGTAAATAGAGACGTGTGCTTTTTGTGTAGGGGGGGTCTGCTCTAGGATTACCACAGGAAGTCACCGACATCAAAACAAGATTTACCGACCTGCTGCAGACTTTTGAGAGGTGCAGTAGGTACGGAGTGGGCTATATAAGAAAACCTCATAATTTCTTGGATTTTCATGACGCAATCCAAGTAGCGCTCACAAGTTACAATATATAAGTACCGACCTACTAACAAACATTACAGTAGTTTTCAAGTACTGTATGTGGGTTTCCCCGATGAGCGTTTTGTCCATCCATAGTCTTAAGAATCAGACTTTGTTTTTGTTTTCCACGGGGAACTGAGAAGACCACCGATAGTCACACGACGTCATTTCTGGGGTGAACTAGTATCAAAACTCGCCAGCAGACAGGGAAAAACTCATCTGTTTTGACCAATCGTTGAATTAATACTACCTAAATCCTTATTGTGTTTAGCGTACAAAGTACGTACCTACTGCACGACAAACGAGTTCATTAGGAATCACTGAAGCATAATGTGACGAAAAATAATCAATGAATTATAGTGTACTTACTGAAAACGCGAAGATGAGCATCTCCCACTTGTTAAGTCGAACTTTGAACCTAAAAACACTTAAATTTCAAAACGGCTAACGGGTTTCCCAACGAGTAACTGGGGAATTCCAAAGAATGTCATCAATAGGTTTGTTTGGACAGTCAGTCCAGAACCAGTTCGGGATCGAACTAGTCCGAGACAGAACTGACTGGGGAGGGGATGAGAACCGTTCGGAACTCACTAGCTGTCCATACGCGTTTAGAACCAATTCAGAACTACAACTGACACCTGTCCGTCATGTCCTTCGTCGCGACAGCTAAAATGAAAGAAGAACAAGTCAACAAACTTAACTTTCTGCTGATTTCTTGTCAATCAAATCAGGATAACACAGGATTTGTTTTTTTTTTCGCATTTACTTCGTTGCATTTTAATCATATACCTATCAAAAAAGTACATAAAATTTGTAGTTGTTCTGATATTGCATAAGTAGCCTACCTACCTAAGCTTTTTTTCCTGTTTTTTTTACGAAATAAACTACCGCCAAAAGAGCATAATTGGATCTTTATGTTGCTCAAAATATGTAGGTATTCTTGAATCCATTCATCATAAATTCATCATAAAATCGAAGGAAATTGGGCTGAAGGTTCACAGGTGAGATAAGGACAACTCACAGCAAATTGCTTACTAGACATGCATGAATTATAGCAAAAACAAGATGAAACCATCTGCTTTATCGATGGTGGAATTGAAAAAAATCAATCACAATTACAAGAAATGAGGTGTTGTTATGAACTTTCCAATGGATATAAGTAGACTACACCAGCATAATCAGGATTAAATTTCTATCTATTCTATTCTATCTATTCTAGCGCACCTAGAGGTATTCTTCCAAGGTGTATTCGTCATTGGACGCACACATACCTATAGATAGAGAGTTCCTTATTACTTGTTTTAGGTACCTACTCTACCTCGACGGAATTATTCTGCTCTACCTTCTTACCTCTCAGTTTTTTATCGCTCGTCGTGAAGTGCACTTTCTCATAGAAGAACAAAAAATGCACTGTTAAAATCTCATGGATTCTCCAACGCAGTGCGGATATTCAATTATTACATTGAACATTGCAAACGCGATCTACGATTTGATTATGTTGAAATGATCCCAAACTTGCAACCCCGACAATCTGGCGCTAATTTTGGCACTTTTGACATTTTCATGTCTTTGCTTTGGCACATAAACTGAAAAATCGTCACGAAAACTTGCTCACGATACCAATAAATAAATACCTGTAGCAATCACAGTTTTCTCAACAACAAATAAAAACCAAAAAATGAAGAAAAAAAATTAGGAAAAACAAGTAAAATTAACAAATTTTGTATAATAATGTATTTTGAAGGAACTATGGATTCCATAGTATGGAACAATTTCAATGATGGTGCTCAATTTGATGAATATTTGGTAATCTTCTTGTCCGAAAAAATCACAGCCTAGCTCTTATCAGACACAACTTTGTTGTTACCTCAAGAAAGTCAGAAGGCCAAGTGAGAAATCCATGGAGAGGGGACTAAAACAAGAAGAAGAAGAAGTTCTGGACTAGTGGTTCTGAAAAAAAATCTCGAACCGTCAGAACCAGTTCGAAACAGTCCTGGACTGGCTGTCCATACACCGAACTAAAAATCCCGAACTGGTTCTGGCGCTGTCCATACGCCTCAAAAGGGGCGTGGTCGGTTCTGAACCGTTCAGGACTGCCTGTCCAAACAAACCTATTAGGTTTGCCTATTAGGTTTGCCTATTAGGTATACCTAGGACCTAGCACATTCCACGATTAGTGACGTTGCGATACTTTCGATACTTACTGATATCAGTATTTTGTCTCGATACCTTTCGATATTTGTATCGATACTGGGCTTCCGATACTTCCAGGTATCGAAAGGAAAGTACTAATATCAGTACTCAAATATTTACTACCTACTCCCACAAAAGCGCAAAGATGAGATAGGTTGTCTGGGGCATTATTTTCTTTTACTTCCAACGAAACCGAGAAAGAATGAAGAAAGCACAAATAAAAGAAACATTCATGTCCACAAGGGACACCCCACGGACTAAATTAGTTCAATTCAACAACAACAACAACAATTTAGGGACACCCCACGGACTAAATTAGTTCAATTCAACAACAACAACAACAATTTAACTTTGAAGAAGAAGAAGACTTTGTTATTATTGTGATAGTGATTGTGACTCGTTTCCTCGTTTGTCGTTTCGTTTTCTTCCTCCATAAAAAACCAAATTCATCGTCATTTTTAAATCATTTGAGTCATCGCCCCTTGCCTGTTCAATGTTATAATATAACCAGTCACTTCGTCACTAGAGACTCAACTATGCCCAAGCCCAAGGACAATGGACAATACTGATGGTAAGAATTGAGTAGGTACCTAATCATGGTAAAATTTGCTATTCAATATGATATAGGTAGGTTACCTATTAAGTTCGTGCATTTTATGTTAGCAGTTTTTTCTGAATAATTGCAACAAATTAGCAATTAACAACAATTACATAAAGTAGGTTGGTATCAAATGATTCGATACCAGGTGGTATCGATACTTTTCTTTCGATACTTAACTAATATCAGTACTTTGATTCGATACTGTATCGATACCAAGTATCGTATCAAAAGAGGTATCGCAACGTCACTATCCACGATTCGACTACTTTCCTCGTGATAACACAAACCCAACGTTTAAACGGCGTCGCGATTACGGCGAAAACAAAGATTGTTTAACAAACGCTTGGCGGTTCATCTGATCATGAGCAGGCTCATGAGCAGAGCACAGACGAGTCATCCTATCCCTTCTCCATGGATCATGGATGTAGATTCCATGGATGGAGGAATGTAGGACGTAGGAACTTCCACGCTTTTCTCCCACAACACCCTCGGTGTTGAAACATGGAAGTAGCGTTGAAGGAAAGAACAACAACAACAAGTTGCCGCGCATTTTGTCGATCGCGCTACGCGCTGATAGCGATAGATAACACAACGGCGTTCCGTATCCAAACTTGTCTCTCGTCTATGTATTGCTCTTCCAAAATTAAATCCCTTAATTCCTTCCAAATAATCTAGTTTGGTGTGCAGATTAGTGCGAAAATACATTGGAAACTTCTGGATTTCGTCCGGTCAGTGTCCTTTAAAGAAGAATCAACCGCGCTACAAGAACTACAGCCGAGCTCATCATGTAAGGAGGAATAGACCAATGATTATTGTTTTTTTTTCAACTGAGTTGAAAAAATTGTACATTGATTACTCATTTCATCAGTTCGAAATATTCAGCACCTGTATTTCATTAAATTTGTTGTCCAACTTGTGGTCCTACCTTCGAAGTCGGATCTCAAATCGGATGGGCTTGTTGGATCATTGGAAATCCAACTTTCGAGGGAAAACTCGAAGGTCCTATTAGCGACGGAATCGGTGCGTTGTTGTATCAAAGTTGTCCAACTTTCCCCAGTCTTTTGTTGACAGCTGATGGCTGAAGCACTTGGGATAAAGCTTCAATAATTAAGCTTTGGAATCGAGCAACAGTAAAAATGTTTACCCTCCCTCAAAATTGTTCGGTTTACGTTTCAAGGTAGAATCCAACCCTACGAATGATAACCACCAGTGCGGTGGCTGACTGTCGATAGTAGCCAACAATTGATTATTTCGACGCAATGGGGTATTTCAAAGGGTCGGAAATTCAGGTTTTTGACCTCAAATTTGGATTCAGCACCCTTGAAAACCTATATACTACAACTTTAAGCCCAATGATACTATAACATGTGGTAGAAAAATTAATTAAAGAGATCACACGTTTGAAAAAGGCGGGCCACTATAAATTCACACACACTATGCAAGGACTACGCCGCGCGCCTGTGTGAGTAGTATTTTGTAGTATCCGAGAGGCCCTCCAAGGGTTTCTGTTCATGGATACATTTTTCAAAGACAGTTGGCTAGCTACGTCACACCATTCAAATCTTCAACTTTCCTTAGTTTCTCTGATTTTTTAAAAACATTTTCTCGACGAACAGACCCGATTACCGTTATTCCTGAGCCATACTCTTTTGAAAAAAAAAAAATGAAAAAAAAATTGACTAAAATACCCCATTGGTGCGTTGAGGAGTTGTGATAATGTATTCCCTGAATTTTGGCAGAATCCCGACTGTGACAATTTCTAGAAACATTGTTCAGCTGGCCATCGACTCCGCCTACCCCCTCCACTGGTTTGCTCGTCTTTCCGACCTTTCTGTCTCATGTGAATCCAGCTTCAGAGAGTTCCTGGTAGGTTTGCTTCAGCTTAGATACGGCGTGAAGTGTTCTCAATCCAGCGATGTATTGACGATAAGGATCTGCTGTATAGAATCTGGCCCTGGATTCTGCTGGAATATTATGGCACTGGATCGGATACGGCGTGGTCTTATCACAAATGGCGCGGATGTAAGCCAAACTGAACCTACTAGAAACTCTCTAATATCATCCTCCAACACTTTTTTCCTCCTGAACTTAGCTTGGTACATTATTCACGACATTGTGCTCTCAGTGAGCAAGTGGCTGGGGCTGAAGTTGGGCCTCAAGTCAGAGTGTGAGTGGTCCAAATGATTCAACTAGTAGGCTTACCAAGAGACAACGGAGAGTTCTTAGTAGGTTCGGTTCAGCTTTGATACAGTGTGACGTATCCTCTATCTGGCGCCGGATTGTTGTCAAGGACAGGCTATACCCATCCAGCACTGGAATCAGAATATGGCACGCCGTATCTAATCCGAACCAAATCTACTAGGAACTCTCTAACAAATCGGACATTGAATTCCCTGCTTTATTTTAACCCTTGATGACTAGACGTCCAGGAGAAAGACTTCACGATTCATGCTCATTACAAATATAGTAGTAATTTTTGAGAGAAACCCACTTAATGATTTTTGAACACAATTGATATTTAGTTTTCTACTTACGTTTCAAATATTTATTGAATTACAACATAAACCCCTTTATTGATAATAGATGCTTTATATTTCCCTCTATAATCAATATTTCATGAAACAGGCCACCTAAAAAGCCGAGGAAAGATTCTAAGGTGAAAGACAAGCCTGGTTGTTCTTCCGATAAAAACCAACCTGCCCCTGAACCAATGTCAGAGTCTGAAGAAGAAGAAGAAGAGGAGGAGGGAGGTTTCCGTGTAGGTGGTGTTTACATCCCGCCAGCACCACCTGCCGTTTGCTCCACCGAAAACACTGGTCCACGTCTGATCATCTCTCACATTGTCAATACCAATTTCAAGAGCTATGCTGGAACCCAAATTCTTGGTCCCTTCCAAAAGGTAACGATGAAATAAAACAAATATGAAATGCATGAAAATAGACTGAGGACTTTGAGGTCTTACAATTCCTTTCGTATAGGTAGCTCACTATAATTTTTTTTTTTTTTTTTTATAGAGCTTCACTAGCATAATTGGTCCTAACGGCAGTGGAAAGAGTAATGTCATCGATTCTATGTTGTTCGTGTTTGGTTACCGAGCGACAAAGATACGCTCCAAGAAGATAAGTGTTCTTCTTCACAAATCTGAGAACCACCGAGACATCAGGAGCGCTACAGTGGAGGTCCACTTTGTTCAAATAAACGACAAGGTATGATCGTTATAAGTATGGCCATGATTGTATTCCTGTATGTTTGGCAGTGTTTCTAGGCAGCTTGAAAAGATAAACCAGAAAGGTGGTTTTCAATATTCGATTTTCCTTTCTGAACAATACCTGAGACAAGGTTTCTTGCTATTTTTGGGTTTCTCAGTAGGATTAAGTTGGTTTATTATGGTCATTGTGGACTTTTCAAGGAACTACAATCTCAGGACTAAGTTCCCGCACCCTGGTGCATGCTTTCACTCCTCTCTTCCTTGTTGGACTTCCCTATAAGACGTCCCAAGTGAACAAAAAGACGATTTTTGTCATTGGAGTGTGCGAGAGATGAGTTCAAAATATGTTGTGTGGAATTGGCTATAATTATAGAAGCAAGAAGTAATTTTATGGAATTATTGAGTCCCTTGCAGTCATCTCTTCAAGAGGAAGCGCAAAGGGGGGAATGCTGTCGTTACTATGGCTACTACTAGTAAACCCTTTGCTCTTTAAACTATAGGAAGAATGCTCCGGTGCAGCAGAATGTGCAGAAGATTTTGCCATCATTATAAGGGGTAAATTCGACTGTGTCTTATCTAACTTAATGCAAAGAGCCCTTTTATCATCCACAAATTATGACAGAGGTGAGTGATGAGTGAGTGTCCTGGTCTCTAAGATCTTCTCCTTCAAGTGAACTGGTCCCAAATGACCTGCAGAAGGAATTTCGCAGTTAAAACGTTCGCGAAAATTGAATCTTCTGATTTCATACATGTATTTGACTTGCTCGCAGGATGGCGACGATTACGATGTGATTCCTGGAAGTGAAATAGTGATTTCAAGAACGGCTTTCCGTGATAACTCATCGTTCTACACCATCAACGGGAAACGTGCTCAGTTCAAGGAAGTGGCTTTGATCCTTAGGAAGCATGGGATTGATCTCGTTCATAACAGATTCCTAATTCTGCAGGTAAGCTCCGTGAGTAATTCTCTCGAAACTTAGCGTGTATTGAATATTACCTACAACTTTATTTGTGATTATCTTTCTTCAGGGTGAAGTAGAACAGATTGCCATGATGAAACCCAAAGCTCAAACTGAGCATGAAACTGGTATGCTGGAGTATCTTGAAGATATCATTGGAACTGCTCGTTATAAGGTTGGTTACTATGCTTCGTGTTGACAACTTTTTTGCCGTTTCTGCCAATTGAACGGCTTGATGAGCAAGTAGGACTTTTTTTCCGTGTTTTAGACGCCATTGAGGAAACTGGAAGCCAAGCTGAATCATTTGAACGACGAACGATTGGAAAGAGCTAATCGAGCAAAGGTTGTTGAGAAGGAGAGGGAAGGTCTTCGGGCCCCCATGGAGGAAGCGATAGATTTCCTTTTACTTGAAAACGAGCATACAGTTGCAATGAACCAGTTACTCCAAATAAAGCTGTAAGTCGGCGTCTGTTATTACATGAAGACACGTATTACTTATAAATCTAATTGGACTATACACATCCGTTTCCACTTTCCAGATTTAAAGCCACCAAGAAAATAGAAGGCCTTGATGCCGAAAAGAAAATACTTGACGAAGCAATGGCTGAAGTTCTTGCCAAACTAGGAACTTTCAGAGATCAGCAGCTCGCCATGGACAAAGAAGTCTGCTCCAAGGAGAAGTAATTGTATTTTCTTGTCAAAATTAACACCTTGAACGCAGGGGGAAAAACGCGTTGGTCCACTGAGGCGGAGACATTTTTTTCATGAAGCGTGCAATGATAAGGTGTCACTTTGATGACTGCTCATGACCTTCAACATTGACCGAATTATCTCCAGATTGAACTGTTAGTCTGATAAATAGTTCATCTATCACGAAAAACAGCTAGAAAATAGCGGTAACTGAGAACAAAAGAATAGGAGCAGATATTCTTGAACCTTTTGCTAGAGGTGTTTGCGTGACATAGATGCGATTCGCGTCCAACGTGTTAATGTTATGATCAAGATTCAAACCAATGAAACACAGAATGTTTTTGTCATCAACGATAACCTTGGTTTCGTTAGTCATAGTTTTCCATGGTTGTAGGCACCTACTTTTGTATCTCTGCATTGGATGAATAATTCTCATCTGTGAGAAGGAACCTCTCACATAAGCATAACACAAAACCAGGTCAGAGCTGACCTGGGAGAAAAAGTCGAGGGCACGACGAAGGAGTGAGAAAACGAGCAGTCGGGAAATTGGATTGTCAAAGCGAGAAGCTACCTCGCTCCCTGCAGCCCTCCTATTAACGACGCTCGGAGGAATAGCCGCCTCCCGGAAAAGTCGCTGCACCTAGCTGCAAAGTGGGAAGTAGGTGACGTTGCAGGCAGCAGGGCAGCAACTTTTCCGGGAGGCGGCTATTCCTCCGGGCGTCGTTAATAGGAGGGCTGCAGGGAGCGAGGTAGCTTCTCGCTTTGACAATCCAATTTCCCGACTGCTCGTTTTCTCACTCCTTCGTCGTGCCCTCGACTTTTTCTCCCAGGTCAGCTCTGACCTGGTTTTGTGTTATGCTTATGTGAGAGGTTCCTTCTCACATCATCTTATAACGGTTTACGTGATTTACACTTTCAAACAACTGGGACAATCCGAGTTCTAGTGGGTATCCGAGTAGACAAATCAACACGAACAAGAATTTGGAACCACTGTATTGATCGTCCGTTTTTTCCAAGAAGAAATGAGGTTCCTTGCCACTTACAAAAATCATCCTTCCACATATATTTTGCACTCCTTGCATCTCCCCATAGGAGTTGGCGATCAGCATTGACACCCCCTTATCAACCGCTATCATCACCACCACCCTGCATTCATGTGGTGGCTGCGTGGACACTGACAGCGGTGGTTGAAGGCTCATGACACAACCTTAGTAAAAAACAACCTTTGTGTGGAAATTGTGCTGGAATGAATGGGGTGTGCGCATGGGCCGGAAAAACTGTTTATTGTTATTTTTAATCTAAACTAGACCGGGACCTTCTAGCGTGAGAAGACCTTTTTCTATGATTTTTCAAAGCTTCGAATGTTCATGACGTCACAGTTGGCTGTGACGTCATAAACATTCGAAATTTTGAAAAATCATAGAAAAAGATTTACTCATCTGAAAAGATAACGGCTGGTGTCAAAATTCTCAGGATGAGGTCAACTTTCGATTTAAAATTTTTTTAAAAGTCTTGCGCACCCCCCATTATCAACTTATGTAGATACTGAAGAGCGTCCCTATCAGGAATTCCCTGAATGCGGCTTGTAGTGCCTCAACTGAGCAAATTGCATCCCTTCATGCATTTATATTAGTGTAAAAGTGTACAAAATGGCGAAAATAAACATATCTATCTATCTAACTGTCAAATGTTCACACACATGGAATTACAAGGGTTTTGTTGATATGAGTGTTGTTGATTTAGTCTTCATTGATGCTACAGGGCTGGGCCCCATGGACAATGACTGATTTTCCCCCTGGATCTTGATGGTTAACTTTTTCAAATATTAGGCCATATAGCCAAATAGGCCTTCTAATGAGTATTTTCCTGAGCCGAGATTGGCTATTGATTGTAGCTTGTAGTAACTAGCTTGCAGATGGTCTACAGAAGTATTTCTATTAGTTTTTATCCACATCACTCATGGATGCACTGGAATGATGTAAGTAAATATAGCCTTGTTTAGAGGTTTATCCTTACCGAAGAACCTCTGACCAACTGATGATCCTGCCAATAAATGCCTTTCCCCTAGGCAGGGTCTCTTTAGCAATATGACACTCATATTTAGAGAAGAAGGCCAGTTTGAGGTTTTCAGATTCTTTGACCAATTATTTTCACTTTCAGAGAACTCGAAGCTTTGAAAAAGCAGAAAGATCAGATCAGCGATGCTGTTGCTAAGAACGAAAATGCTATAACCAAAACCAAAGGTGAAATAGCCAATATTACTAAAGCCCGCAAGAAAGCAATCGAAGCCAAGAAACAGGAAGAAATAAAGGTAATTAATCAATACAAAATTTTCCAGATTTGGATTTTGGATTTCCCAAATGAAATTGTGATGAGTGGGGTGTTAGGGGTGAAAAGGCATTCGTTGTATTCGCTAGCCTTCCTTTCGCTGAACGAGACTGATTTGGTAATGTATTTTTACAGTTCAGCGAACTGGAAAGTGTTCCTGAGAAAAACGAAAAAGACATCGCAGAATTGGAGAAAATCCGCGACAAATTGAAGGTGGATCGAGAGAAAGAAGAAAAAGAAGTCGAAGGGGTTCTGGCAGGACTCCAGGCGGAAACTCAGGAACTTCAAGACAAGAAAGACATCCTACTAGCTCAGCTGATGGGGCTGAGAAAAACAAAAGATACGGCCAAAGCTGCTGTGAGTGTCCGCCATTATTTTGGAACATACTTAACTTGTAGGTACTTGGTCTTTGGGTGACATCATACTGGAAACGACGGAGGTCGCAAGATAACGCGTTTGAAATAACATAGGTTGTCGGTATTGCATAAAAATGATCAATATCTCGTTGACTTCACCTACGTTGTTCGAAAAATGACTTTCTCTGTTTACTCTCAGCTTATACAATTTTTGTTAGGTTGTGGCAATTTTACTAGCAAAGAGATGTCTCTGTGTCATAACTATGTCACCATTATTGCAAGGCGTGTAAACCTAGGCAGCCGGCTTACTCGCGCTACCAAGTCTCCACTGAAGCTTCAGCAGAAGCTGCGCCTCCTCTTCACCTACTTACTGTCCGCTCTTGGCTGAAATTCCTACCTGGCGTCCAAGTGCCTATATTCACTCACTGGTTAAATCCGGTGGGCTCTGTATTGTGTATCTCTCAGTGAGTTTTCCACCACTACGCTGCCAGTCCCTGCTAGCCTTTAGGGCTCGAGCTGGGAGGTCGCACGTTCTGATCCCAGCAACATCAACTGCTCCAAAACCCAGCTTGTCTGCTGAGTTTGCTGCTGAACTACACGAATCAGGGAAAGATATCCGAGACCCCTATCTCCTCCTAGTGGGTGGGGTGCAACAGAGGGAAGTACTCAGAGGGCATTGTGGCCTGCAACTGCCGAAATTTTCCCAACCTCCCTGGCGGAGTGTATGAACGGTATTCACGGGACTGTAAATACCCTTTGCAGTGCCTTTCGGGGTAAAAATGAAAACTTCTACCACGTGATGTAGCAAACGTGAACTCATGGTGGTCGCGTCTTAAGAGATGATGCAGTTGCTATTCAGCTAGCAGGTGCTTTGTCATCCAGCGGCTGGGCTGATGAGGTGTTTTCTTTTGGCGAACTTCCTCCACCTCTAAGGGGAGTATTAAAAATTTAAAAAAAGTAAAATAAGGACCTGACCTCTGAACTGTAGGAACCTGCGGATTCGTTTTTCCTATAAACGGTGAATCTTCCTTCCAAATGAATCATTTTTATATTCATCTCAGTCACTACTACACCCCTGAAAAATAGGAACAAATAATATTCAAGTTGTTTGCTGCCATCTTGGTTTTCAACTTCATTTCGTTTTGAACATTTCTAATTTCTACGACCAACGAGAACCTTCTGACACGTGTACAAGTTGAGGAGAAAGAAAAACGATTAAGCATATTCTCCGTATGTTTGGACTGATTTCATGTTACGATTTCAATCTCCACTCGCATTGTGCCAAATTACTTCTTTACCTTTGTATTTCGTAAAAACCACTTACAGTTTTCAAGTATTTACTGATCATCTGCTGACATTTTTTTCTTTTCAGTACGACGTAGCTAAAACAGAGGTTGCTCTTTACCAAAATAATGAAAAAACCGAAAAAGCCAAGCTGGAAAAGCTGATCAAGACGAAAGAAGGGAACAAGAAACGCCTTGAAGAAAAACAAGCGTACGTACTAATGAAGTTCTTCCCATCAGTTGTTCTGATTGGGTACCCGTTCGTGTTTGTTTTTCCAGATAATTATTCTTCTACTTCTTTATATGCCTTATGCAGCTAACCGGACGTTGGCAATCACAGATCGCGGTCCTCCGCAGTTCTGAATAGGTCCACCGCTCGCTGTATGCCCGTCCACTGATAACAAGATAATTATTACTTTTTTATATTTTCTAGTTTGAAGGCCCAAATCGAAGAGAAACTCCCTGGTGCTGAAAAACGCCTTAATGAAGCATTTACAGAGCTTCAGACTTTGAAACAGGATGAAGTCGGAATGACTCACGAGCTTCACTCTAAGAGAGCTTCGGTATGTTCTTTTCTGTCTCTATGTTAAAGAAGCCTGTTTGTCTCAGTCATTTTCATTTTCATACCGTACAAGGATTTTCATTCTAGATTGAGGAGAAGAGAAGTTCAGTCAACGCCTTCAGATCGAGAAATAAGGTCCTCAATTTCATAATGCAGAAAAAAGCGGACGGGGTGGTGCCAGGAGTTTTTGGACGATTGGTAAGTGCATTCTTGAGTACAGACTTTTCTATGTTTGATCCTACGATCTTACAGGCTATGTTCACATAATTATCAAACTTTTTGGTCGAAAAAACGTCACGTTCTTTTACATTTTACTGCTTTTGGCTCTAAATAAGCTTTTCTTCTTCTTCACTGGCGCTACAATCCGATGTAGATCCTGACAGCTCCAACTACGTTCCACCGCATTCGTATGTATTCCTGACTGCGGTTATCCAATAGATGCATCTCAGTGCGTAAGGTTTACTCATCCTGATCACTGGGTCTCTCTCCTCATTTCGACCTTGACCTCGTTATCTTTGCCTTTGATGGATTCTGAACAAGGACCTTGTACGGAATACCGACTTCGCCCGTTCTCATGACATGCTCAGTCCATCTCATCTTTGACAAAGTTTGATAGTGGAGTGCCTTTATAAATAACGTGCATGTTGAACCTTTCCATTCATGTTCCACTATCCTTTCAAAAAAGTCTAGCATGGAAGGGTCTCTTTTGAGGGTGGTCCAAGTTTCACATCTGTAAGTCGCCACAGGCCTTATAATGGTCAGTTATGGGGCACGTGGGAGAAATTTCGTCTGATAATGCTTCAGGCTTTGTGATTTAGTATGTAAGGTTTGCCGCTAAGAGCCTTGCCTTCATTTCTGTTTATACACTATCAGCGAGCTCGATGATTAAACCAGCTGTCTACCTTCTGAAAGCTACAACTTCCCTGTGAAACAGTACTGGTGGGGCCGGGATTACTCGCTTCCATGTGTTAGGGTGCGTTCAGAACGCGGAGGTAAGCTAGGAGGCTGGATGGAGGGTCGAGGCAGAGGAGGGATGTCAAGTCATCCTCCCTCCTAGCTAGTCCGTTCAGAACAAAGAGGTCGATGAAGAGGTCAGGATAGAGGGAGGAATAACCTCATCCTCGATCGAACGGCAGCCAAATTGATTATTATCGGAAATTTAAACAGCAGATGATTCCAGAACTACCCCACAAGGGAATACACTCGAAGTACGGGGAATTTCATCATTTGATACCACAGCGGAAGAGGATTCCGGGAAGTGCTTAGCTTATTTACAAATTAAATTTAAACAAAGAAGACTTTGAAACAGAGACGGAACTTGGTAGCATAAATTACATATTCAAAAATACTGCTTACAGATTATTTCAGTAACCCAGAGTTAATAAATCTTTCATGCAGAACGCACCTTTTCTAAAGCTTGTAACGAACAACTTGTTTTACTTCATTTGTCCATTGCTGAACAAATAAATCCTTATAAAAACAATAGCAAATAAAATAAAACAACATTTATCCAACGTAGAGGACTCTAAATTAATGAACAAAATTTCGATAACGCTATATACATGGTAAAATAAATATGATGCAACTACTATATATATACATAAATACGTAAAAAAATAAGTTATAAGTTAAAAAATAGGACGTATCTTACCTAACACAAAATAATTAAATAGGTACTAGACTAATATAATTTTATGTATAATGGTAAATTTCGATACTTGAATCGTAACATAATCTATCAAGACAAAATTGAAATCTAGAGGGTAACGGAACAAGGATAGGCCGCCATTGACTCATGCCATTTAGCCGGTACTCTCTCTCCCAAAAAAATAAACTAAATTGACAGGAAGTATCTTACTTAGCACAAATTAATTAAATACTAAACTAATATTACATTATATAATGATAAATTTCGAATTTGAATATTTGAATATTATTAACATTTAATTTTGAATATTAAATATTAAAGTATTGAATAAAAATATAAATTTTAGATTTTCATTCTCCTTTCTTTCTGTAACAATTTTGTTTCTTTTGTACGCAATGCGAGTAAATAAAACATTCAAAAACAAATATTCATTCAACGGAAACCTTCCGTCATTTACTTTCATATTCATATTTAATAAATAAAAACAAAACTGTGGCGGTTGGGATGAGAGAGTGGAGGTGCGGCCTTCAAACAACCAATCACAGTCCAGGGAGCAGCGATGACATCGCGACATCGACCTCCCGCGATCAATGTTTTTTGAAAACCAAAAGCATCGACCCTCCAGCGTCCCTCCTAGCGCTACCACGACCGCCTTGCTCTGAACGCCCCCATTCATTTCTATGTACTTGTTTTCCCGCGATAGCCATCGATAGCGACGTCGACCCTCAAGCGTGCCTCTTACCTCCGCGTTCTGAACGCACCCTTAGGTCTTTTCACTGTTCACTGTGAGCTCCATCCTTTCTGCAGTGCCTCAAATGTAGACTCTAGAGCTCGCTGGGACTTAGAGATAATTTTTGTGAAAGATTTTACCACTTTTGTCCAAATTGGCTCCTTTCATTACTCTATCTGGGGTTTTGCTGAAGAGTAGACAGAAAGGGCGTCGCCATGCTTTAACCTCTATGTGCGTGAAAGTGCTGTGACAGACTATTCATGTCTCATCACACCTTCGGAGTGGTCCAATTTTTCTCTTTTTGTTTCTCCAATTCAACTAGTTTTTGGAATGCCAATACCGCTTAGTCTACATAGTGGTTCTTTTATTGTAACTCAACCGGATTTCGATTTGCAGGGAGATTTAGGTGGTATTGCTCCTAAGTACGACTGCGCCGTCTCAACAGCTTGTGGCCTCTTAGATTACATCGTCACCGACACGGTCGACACGGCTTCTAAATGTTTGGAACTTTTGAAGCAATTCGACGTGGGACGAGGGAATTTCATTGCTCTCGAGAAACAGCAATGGCTTAAAAACACCTACGAACAACCCTTCAGATCGTGAGTCATCTATGTCGCTTCTGTTTCATTCTTACAGAAATGAGAGTAATTGGAAGAGCTGCATTATCTCTTCGCTCCATACTAATTATTTTTCTATTTTGAATGATATGGGACTACTACATAGAACTGCGACATAGAAAATCCATCTCAGTAGAGAATGGTTAATTTGCTAAATATTAGCGAGGACCAAGACCGGTCGATTGAGCACTAAGCAGACCCACAAACCAACAACCAATTCATCCAATCCTCAGAATCGATTATTTTTTAATAGAACTTGATGAACTTGACCATAAATAATTCATATAATGTATGAAGACCTAGTATTCTTCGTCCCCTCATGTGTACTCAATGTCTTATTCCAGACCAGAAAACGTTCCTCGTCTATTTGATTTGATTAAAGTTCAAGATGAAAGGATCAAACCTGCTTTCTACTTTGCTTTGAGAGACACCCTCGTGGCTGATGACCTGTCACAAGCCAGAAGAGTCGCGTATGGTGCTACTCGCTACCGTGTGACAACCTTGGAGGGAGAAATCATAGAGATAGCAGGTAAATCCATCCTTTTATAAAGACATTTTGTTCCTATCTAGCTGCGGAAATGTAACGTAGTGGTAACGTACTGTTAACTACCATATATACGCGAAACCTCAATGCATTGGATGCATCATCGCAAAACAACGTCTGACCAGTAGAGGACTTGCCTCAATTGGGAGAGCTTCGGAAAGCACCAATGAAGAATGAAAGCACCAATCAGCAACTATGAAGAATGAAGAATGATTGAAGTCATTATTTTCTCTCGCTGTGATACACCTTTGTTTGTTCAATTGTTTTGTTTTTGAATGCTGGCGTTCATTGTATAAGTTAATAGGCACCGCAAAATTTAATCAGTGATAATTATGGTGGCACCTCCACCAACACCTTTTAAATCGAAACTTGGTATGCTCCCTGAGTAAACCATCCTTCGAGCCCTGAAGAAGGTAATAAATTAATCGAAAGCTCGGTGAAGAAGGATTTAATAATTCTGTGGACCCCATTCCCAATCCGTTTGACCTCCAGATCCCTCCCCTAAACCTTCCTCTGTCATCTCATTCAATCAGAAAACTTCAAAAGTTGTTACAAGACTCTTTGAATTACTTGAGCGACAAAGTCTTTCTTTACACGTAAGTGTATATTGAAATGAATTGATAGATTTTTGTAGAAAATAAACCAACATGGTTGAAATCCAAACAGGTTCTCAACTTTTATTGTACACGATTCTTATCATGTGGTTAACAATCACTAAAACGAATAACTAATAATGTAGTGACCTCTACAATATTGTGGAGAAGGCTCTAATTCACGCAATGGAGCACCTGGAATATGAGGAGAGAGTGTTTAATAGACCTCTGTCCTTTTAAGACCTTCTGAAGAAAAGTGCTTTTAAACCACGAGGTGGATTGTAATAATTCTCCATGTAGCTACCAACATCAAACCATAATATTGATATTCCCATCCAATCAAATGCCGGTTTGATCATCATCCACATATTTTTTTTTCTTTTTTTTTTTTTTTTATAAACTCCCCTCAAAGACAAAATGTCTTTTGTGACGGAGGGGGCACGCCATAAATGAAAATAAAAAAAAATAATCAAATATAATGGGGAGGACGCCCAGGACTCACCCGACGCCGGCCCTAGGGATAAGGGATGATGAGGAAGGTGGGGGTGGGAGAGAGGGATGAAGGGAAGTGCCTCTATAAAATGACCACCAGTTTAAATATGAGCCGAGCAGTACGCGGCGGGTGACACCACGGAGTACACCTACTGAGATGCCCAACTCGCGCAACTCCGTGGCACTTTTCCCGCACCACACTCCGCGCCACGACAAGGTCGCAGCCATCACCCTGATGTTGTTGGGTTCCACTCCTTTTAGCTCTGACACTGCTTGCCGTAAATCATCTCTATCATACTTTCTTATCTTAGCCCGCCAGGTCTGCTCCATGTCCATGCTGCCATTAACAACCTGGACATCCAGGATAATGCAAGACCTGTCGGGCTTGACAGCAACAATGTCAGGCTTCTTGCCCTGGTCACTTGGCATGTGGTATAATCTCTCCCTTTCAACATCCCAGCCGCTAGATGACAAGGCAGCTGCTATCTGCTTGGCGACCGCATCATGACGTAGGATGCGGCCCCCATGAGTTCGTGGACACTGCTGCACTACATGATACAGGTGTTCATTTCCACTCCGACAGGCACGGCAAAGGGTATCTGTCATCCCACGACTACCTCTTGAACACCGTACCGCTGTTGGCAGTGTTGCCACACGGACGGCGTGGAAGTTCCGGTAGTCGCAGGCCCCAATGCCCTCCGAAGCCCAATCCACCCATTGGGATGAGATAAGGCTTTCGGAGCACTGTCAGAGTTCTTTACCATCTACTGACTCATGCAGAGCAGCAGCGAACTCAGCAGACGAACTGGGTTTTGGAGCAGATGGTGTTGCTCGGTCGCACCATGCTAACTGCTGCCTGACAAAATCAAGACCAGCAGCAACACGGGCGACCTCCCAGCTCGACCCCTGAAGGGCTAGCAGGCGCTGGCGGCGCAGGGAAGGGATACATGCGGAGAGAGACACAATGCCAAGCCCACCGGATTTGACCGGTGCATGGATATAGGCACTTGGGACACCAGGTGGGAACCTCAGCCAAGAGCGCACAGCAGAGCGGACTTCTCGATCTAATTCTTGCAGCCTCCCCGCCGTAAGCCTACCGAAGACTAACCCGTAGGTTAGCTTCGGCAGTAAGTACGTGTGGAGGAGGCGCAGCCTCTGCTGCGGCTTCAGTGGAGCCTTGGTAACGCGGGCTAGCGCTCTACCAAGGTCCACACGGCTGGCAGTGATGGTGGCCACCCCCATGAAGTCGACTCCAAGGTACCGCCAGACCTCCAACACAGATCGAGAAGGAAGCTTGTCCTATGACAAAACCCCCATCCACAACCTTCACTTTGTGTTGGCAACCCGACGGGACCAAGGAGACTGACCCACATTTATCGGGGTTGACCACAAGTCCACACCTGGATAGCTGCTTAGCAAATGCATTGAGGGCAATCTGCAAGCCCTTGCGGGTTTCTGCGAGTAGGATAACATCATCGGCAAAGGCCAATGCTCCTACTCGCACCCCAGGGATGAGATCAAACCCTACTTCTGTGGGCAGCTTACCCAAGGCCGTATCCACGACCAGGTTAAAGAGGAGTGGCGATAGGGGATCCCCCTGGCGTACCCCGCGCCCGATCACTATATCCCTTGACACCTCACCTCCTGCCTCGAGGACCGTCACGCCTTCGCGGTACAGACAGGCCACATACTCAATTAATCGAGATGGGGCCCCGACACCACGAAGGCAATCGGTCAGGGCAAGGTGACTGACTGTGTCAAAGGCCTTAGCGACGTCCAGAGCGGCGAGATGGAGTTGCCGGCGTTTAATACGGGCCAGCGAGATGACAGTTTGGAGAACCGTAAGGTTTTCTGCTGTGCCATCTGCTGGCCGAAACGCTCTCTGGACGTCACCAATGACACCAGCCACCTGAAGGCGAGATGCCAGTACTTTTTGGAAGTGGCGGAAGACTACCGAGGACACTGAGATCGGTCGATAGCCTCCAGGCCCACTTCCCCCTTTCTTGGGAATAAATACGGTTCGGGTACGGGTTAACGCTTTCGGGGGTCTTCCCGCAAGGATGAGCAGGTTGAGGATGAGCAGCTTAATCGTATTTGGTACTTTATTCCAGCGACGGGCGGAAACACCATCCGGTCCAGCGGATGTGGAGTTCTTGACACGGCACTTGTGTGCCTCGTCAAGTAGCACCGGCGAACACAAGATGCTGCGTAAGGAATCCCTGGTGGAGACTGGGGGAACCACTCGCTCTCCAGGGTTGTGGCTGGGAGCACTCAAAAGTGGCTCCCAAAAATCCACAAACTCCTGAAGAGGGGGCTGAACTTGATCTTCCCCAGGCTCCTCCAGTACCTCCGCAGCTACACGCGCCGGATGCTTCCTCCACAAACTCTGAACCCGGTGGTACTCCCGCCGTCTTGCTTGCTTAGCTGCTCTGCGACCTCCACGCAACACCACTCTGGGAGGAGGTCCCCCCTGGTGCTGCGTCACGGTCGCATCCCCAACCCGCGGGAAGATTCTCCCTAGATAGGCTGCAACCTTGTCTTCCAGGTTGTCCAGCCCTTCAGCAGCCCGCCTCGCCAGATCCTGCAGGTAGGTGCTTTCATAGCCTTCAATACGACCTACCTGCCCCCCGAGCCTCAAGACTTCGGTCTTCAAATCGGCGAGAAGACCGGAGGTCCCGGGGGATGGATACTGAATGGCAGACTGCTGGTCCACACCAGCAATAGGAGATGCGGGAGAAGCCCCACTGCTATTTGCCAGGATAGCTTCCTGGACAAGCTGCTTATAGTGGGGCTTCAGGCGGAGGTTCTTGATGGCAATGACTGTGCGCGTGGGAAAACGTTCGCTTAAATAGACATTTATATTACGTACCCCATTGCGCACAGCCACCACCTCATCTGCCGCCATCCTACGCAAATCCTCGGAAGCATACCTTGGCTGCACTCGTTCAACATTAATTTCATCATTTGCAGCAACAGGATGCTTCCGTCTGATGTGGACACCAAGGCCAGACCTGGTGGTGAATGCCCGCTCACAATGGGCACACTGGTGGTCTAAAGAGGCAGTGGAAGAGGAAGAGGGTAGGGATGATGAGGAAGAGGAGGAGGGTGAGGATGGCCGACGCCCCTGCCTGGGGCGCCTCTGAGCGCCTCCCCTAATACCCCGCGAGCCAATGGGCTGGCGGGGGTTATGAGGCCGTGTTGCATTGTTGTCCATAACGGGGGGGCGCTAGTAGAGAAGGGCCAGGGAACCCGTTGACAGGGGTCCCCTCCCTAATCGCCAGAGGGTCATTCAGCCACCCCTGGAAATTCAAGAGGGGTCCACCAGGGAAACCTAATGGGACCACCTCTGTCCATCCCAGGGGGCCCGGGTTGTGCGACGGGGACGCATGACCTTGACTTGGGTAGGGATAAGAAGGGCTCCGAAGAGATAAAAACACCCTCTATTACCCTACCCCAACAACCCAACGCATCAGTGAGCTTTCTCTGTTGCTTCTTTCATGCCATGAATGAATTTTTCAGGTACCATGTCCGGTGGTGGAAGAGAAAAAAGAACTGGCCGAATGGGAAGTGCTGCTACTGTAACAACAGATGTGAACCCAGGTTTGTGGTAGCTTCTTTAAATTTTATGTTCCGACAAGTGCCCAATTTTTATTAAAATAGACCACCAGACCAACGGATAACAACAACAAATTGAAGTAATTCAAGTAAATACCTAATATTAAATCTTCTACACACTTCAATCAATCAATAAGACATACATGCCGAGTGCTGACAGAGTAGTGTGACGAAAAGGTAGCATTCACTACCAAAGAAATCAACGTCGATGTGGTTGAAACTCCTCTGCATCCAAAAGCAACTGGGAGTTCAGCAGGTTTGTGGCGGTGCATACGTTATTTGTGGTTATCAAGATGTCACATAATTTGCACTAATGCCATGTGTTCTAATGTCATTGAGTTGTCTGCTTTTCTCCTGGGGCATCAGTCGGCTCTCTCGCATGGCGGCGTGGCACCAAAATCCGCCCGTCGGGTATTGAATTTATAATAAAAGAAAGTAGGAATTTCCTTTGTACCCTCTCGATCGCAGCGTTGTCATTCACATAATTCGGAGACCATTCCGTATAAAATAGCATTATCACTGGTGGTCATCCGAATTTTGAAAAAATTGAATTGAATTTTGAAAAAATGGAGGGACGACCCAGCCTGGCCTTGTAGGTACTTTTTTCCCTTACGCCGACTATTCATTATGGCGCTTCAACCATCAAACTCTTCGCAGCCCACTATAATTTTGATAATTTCGACCATTTGGTCTCGTAAGTTTCAAATTGTAGCCTGATATCCTCTAGTCGAGGGCAGTAAAAAAGATGGCTACTTGTCAAGGTTATCGATTGGCAGAGGGAACAAGACAGGTCACTTCTCAGCCCGAGGGGGTGGAGGTGGGCATTCAGGTAATCATGGCCAGTTATGTGTCAAAATGCTGCGATCAGCAGTACCCAGTAGAGACGCCCAGCACTTGCCCTCAGCCCTTAGGTCGTGTACCTGGCGTTGCTTAATGTTCACAGCCTCTTAAATCAGAATTCTGGCCGCAACAAGACTTATTGCTACGTCGGGCATGGGCATTTGAGAGCCTTCTTTGGCCAGAGTGTCAGCCCTCTCATTCCCCCAAATGCCTACATGCGAGGGTATCCACTGCAAAGCCACAGTTCCCCAGCCACCAAGCAGCACCTCCATAAGTCTCCTATCTTTCAGGGCATTGGGAGTTTGTCTCACTGTTGGATCATAGTGCAACAATTGCAGCCTGAGAGTCGCACAGGATGACAGCCGTTGCAAAATCCACAGATTGTGATCACACTTTCAATTTACCGACTTATCTAAATCATGATCCATTATTCAATTTATAACACTTTTTGTGTGTTTTTTTTCTACTTACAGTAAGTAGTTTCAGTAACTGAAAACTGTATTAACTGGGCACCAAAATCTATTGCAAAGATGCTATTCACCAATGTGTTTCTGACAACTTACGAACTAGTGATCGTAACATGGCCGTAAATTGCATCAATTTTTATCTACTCATTGAAATTTTTTCTGGATAAATATTTATTATTATAGCATGGTTATACAAATTGGCATTCTGCTTGATTTTCAGCTGAAATGTCTCGGATGGAACAGAGAGTCATTGAACTGCAGCAGAAGTTGACCGAAATGCACGATAAAATCAGAGAACGAGAAGATACTGTCTCTACACTAACTAGAGACACTAGAAAGTGGAAAGTCGATCTCAACAGCGCTAAAGCAGAAATCAAGGTATTTATGAAATACTTGAAGAACCGTGGGTAGTTTTAATAAACAAACTCGCTGTTGAACGCAAAGGTAAACTCCCGGTAAATTTGGTAGTTTTCTCCCCTGATGTTCTTAAACAATCAAAATTGGGCGGAGGACTGTAAAAGCCGCCCAGGGATGGTTCAATGAATAGCAAATTTATTAAAATCGCACACAAGAATGTGACTCACCTGGAGGGGTTCCCGCGGGAAGACTTCCGTGGCCACGGAGACGTAAGATAGGTAGGCGTTTCGAAGATTTTCCGAGAAATCCGACAGGTTTTCCGAGAGGGGCGGACGGGGGGCACTTCACTCGATTGACACAGTAGACGCAATGGCGACCGAAGGAAGAGTGTTATCCTGTTAGGTGCCGAGGGGGGTGGTCTGAGCAACATTCCCTACTGGTGCGATAAGAGGCTCAATAATAAGTTCAATGTGCATGAACACTCGCTATTTATCAAAATTATCAACGACATTCTTTTTATATTATTTTGATCTTGAAATCAAATTATATTTCTTCCTCTCTTTCTTCTCAACACTTAATGGCCATTAAGAAGCTTTGAACTTGGTCCACTAGCGTACGGAGCTGATATTGAAGCATAACTACGTACAAGCGTAGGAAGCAGAACTTGGTCCACTGGCGTACAAAGCAGACATCTTGTCGCTGCTGCAACGGCGACGGTGAGACAACTTGTAGCAGAATCGTCGAATTTCGAAGATTGATATCTAATTTATCAATTTTGCTCCTTCAAACACGAAGAACGTGACTAACTCTGGTCCTCGATGACGGCTTATGCCCAGAATTCTGGAAGAAGTCAAGACCAGATCATGAACTCATAAAATGTACTTCCTCTGGAATACTGGCATAGAGCAGTCAAGTAGGCATGACACCAGAGGTTATATGTATGAACGAGAAGATGTTTGTTGAAGTGAGAGCTGATGAGTTAACAACTACTTATTGTGCAAATGCGTTGGTAGTCAAACTTGAAGCGTAGGAAAATAACTACAAATAGTTTAATAAATCAATCAAAATCTCCCATTGATTCATCTGAAAGTGGTAAAAAATGAACTAAAACGCCATATCTTTGGTGAATAGGGATCATAATGGAATTCTACCAGTGATGGGTAAAGAGGGCTCCACCAACTCTCAGGTGAGATCAGATGAAATGCTTCCAATCAATCAATCTATGGTTAACTTTCTGGGGCGTTCGTGAGAGCAATCAACTCTAAGATGTTAATTCAGGCAGATAACACGGTAGAAACGATTTGGAGCAACGATTGTCCACGAAGTAGATAAACCGTCAGTCCAAGATGTTATGTCGGGAAAGAAAAACATTCATATAAATAAGCCTATTTTTACCTTCGATTCCACAAAAATGTCAGAACTACCATTCCAGATAAGTCTATAATAATCCAAATTTATGAATAATTATTTGATTGCTTCTTTCCAGGATCTTCTTCAAGATGAGCCGACTTTTGTTCGTCGTATCAAAGATCAAGAGGCGGCTGTCGCGGCTGCAGCACCTGATCCTGCCCAAGTTTATGAGTTGACGACCAAAGTCGACAGTCTGAAAGAAGGTCAGTATTGCTCTATTGTTTTTTTTTTCGAAACGAAGTTTTTGAACACAATAGATATGGAACCATGTTTGAAAAATTGGCATGTTTTGGGCTGCTCCACTAATTAATAGTTACTTCTTCATCGGTCATATATCCGATAAAAAGTCCAATCCAATGGGGAATTTGCCTCATTTTTTTTCAAATGAGGGTTTATTTTTATGGAATAAAACCATAGTGAGCTGCTCGAAAACGCATCCAAAAAATTTAGAGAATTTAAGGAAGATGGAAATTTTAAATGTGGTGGCAATGTGTAAGAGGCAGCCATGTTTGAAACGTAACGGATATTCTACCAATCTGACTTCAAAGGAGGTTCTTTGGCGCTTACCACAGAAGCGTAACATACACGAACTTTTAGCTTACAAGGATTAACGCAAGAGTGTGTGAACTAGGAAGGAGGGCAGAAAGCAGAACTCAAGTCACAAAAGTGACCAAAAGAAACAATATTACTCACTTTTTTACAATACGATTCTACCTACTAGTTTATCAAGCATTATTAGTCTTCATCTTCTCTTATTTAGTTTCAAGATTTGAATCACATTATTCGAGTAGCCACATTTCACTGGATCGTTTTGTGTGGCGGTGCTAGAACTCCGTCTGCTGAGTTGTTTTCGCGTCGTTTTTTTTTTTCGTATGACGTCAACAATATTCCTCGATTTTAGCGGTGTTTTGTAACAGAGGTTCACTTGTTTAGGCATTTTCTCCTACGGTAATTTTTTCCCCTTGGTTATTCCCAGTGTTAAACGTTATTCTAGGGCCCTATTATAGGATTTGACTTGAAATTCCAGAATCTAAAATTGAGGCAAATTCCCCATTAACTCATTAGCAAACGTAGCAGAACAGAACAGTGGCTCTGGGAATCGCTTGTGGGCTCGAGCGGGTGATTCCTGGATCCTGATTCAGAATATTTTTTGAGGAGCTTCAAAATGTCTTCATCACTTTTAGCCAACTTCATTGTCAGCTCAAATCGAAAATACGATCATACTCATTCATTGATGTCTCCGTGTGTTCCTAGAGTTTGAAACTGCATCCGCTGAATCAGATGAAGTCCAAAAGGAAGTTGATCAGTTCACAGCACAAATCAAGGCCATCGCTGGTGGCCGAATGAAGGATGCTCAAAAGAAATTAGACGATGTGACTAAGAAATTGGATAAAGTTACTGCGGAGATTACCAAACTCAGTGTGGAGATCAAGACCTCGAAGAGGTTAGTTCACAATTTGCCTACCTGTGTTTCATCTCATTATGAGGTTGGAACATTTGTAAGCCCTAGGCATCTTTCTTCTTTTGGAAACATCCTTATTAATCATCAGAGATTAAACCTATATTTTTTTAAACATTTATATCCTCTATTAAGGCATCAAAATCACTAGGTAATTACAATGTATAAGAGTATGTGTTATTAGAGAGTTTTCTGCAAAATTACGGTCCCAATGCATTGACAAGCTAAGAAAAAACTGGTTAAGGGTCTATGGAAAAAATGTGTGGATGCTAACTTCTTAGTTCGTCGTGGTGAACCTTTCAATTCGTACTTATGTCGCAGTTTTTGGCCTTGGCTCCCAGTCTAAGAATGCAGTGAGATTTCCTACATAGTATGTTAATGCGGGGTAAGGCTGTAATGAGCTAGTCTTAGCTTGTAAATGTGGGCCGGCGAGATCCTACGTCACGGGCTAATTAGGTCGTTTCTGAGGTAACTTCGCGCGTGTGCAGTTAGCACATTCCTTCGCACGAAGCTCTTAGCCTGTCAACGACCTAGCGGCCATTCGTTTGCAGCAAGCTCTCTATTCATAGTACTTGATTACTTATGCAGTCTAGTACCTATAATCTATTACCGCATCTCTAATTCTTTAAAATTCGTTGTTTCTGGATTAGTGATGGTTTCTAGAGTGAGTCGCTGATGGTTGTATTAAATGTTCGTGCATAGCCCACGGATATCGCCCGACAAATTTATATGAAATCTGGTTGGTTTTGTTTCAGAATGATCTTTTGCTAGCTTGACATCATCCAAAAATTTAAAAAAAAATAATAACGAATGAAATTGAACAATGAACTAACTAACTTGTGAAGTCCCTCCATAACTGTAGTGCTCGGTCCTAGGGCTGATGGATGTATCATTGCTGATGCTTCCTGATCAATCACTTTTGACTGACACACGCCAATGCAGTAATGGCGATGGCACACCGGCGTTAAAGGGTCGCGTACTGGGTGTCCAAGGTCTTTTGGGTAGACCGAATGGGAGCCAATAATTTCCTGATTCAGCTCTGGAGGAGACAACAACCTCGAGTTAGAGGGGGCAAAATACTTCTCCTTCAGTTGATTGAATGACAACAACGGAAGGCCATTTTGAATATGATGCGACCACCTATTCACAATGCTGAAAAACGTCTAATTGTCTTCATACGTCCCTAAATGGGGGTTAAATTTACATGAACTACATATTTGACTTGAAAAACATCTTGATGATGGATTGAAAAGACAATGATTTTTTAGTCAAAAACTACTGTGTAATTCCTTCTCCAAGTAAATGATGTTGAGGTTTTTGTTCAGTTCTTTGAAAGTTTGTTATAAAGGTGTTCCATCACTATCAAATTGTTTTTGTTAATGTTGATAAAAATTAACCATCTCAATTTTTAGGAATTCTAAGAAGTCTCTATCGAAGATTGAGCAACTGACAGCTGAAATAACTGAAGCAGAAACCACTTTGAAAACTTGTGAAGAGCAGCTCGTTAAATTAAAGGAGAATTGCGTGAGAGATAACGAGAAACTGAAAGAATTTGCAGTAAGTTATGTTCATGTGTGAATTCATGTTCATTCAATTTCATTAAACATGTCGATTGATCTCTAGTTAAGTGATCAATTGTAGTATTTCCAATGGGGGGTGCGCCTTGATTTTTTTTTAGATTTTTAATCGAAAGTAGACTACATCTTGAGAATTTTGGCACCAACCGAGACCTTCTAGAGTGAGTAGATCTGTTTCTATGATTTTTCAAAGGTACGACCGTTAATGACGTCACGCGCCCCTCCCGCCTGGGTGGGACCCCCCAGCCCACTGTGACGTCATAAACGGTCGAAACTTTTAAAATTCATAGGAAAAGATTTACACACACTAGAAGGTCGCGGTTGGTACCAAAATTCTCAGAATGAGGTCTACCTTAGATTAAAAATAACAATAAACAGTTTTTCCTACCCAGGCGCGCACCCCATTCTGTTTCACATTAATTGCTAATAATTATTTCACGTTTTTCAGGGTAAAATAAAAATTGAAGAAGCAGACATAAAAGAAATCAAGGCTAAAATAACTGATATTATGAAAGAATGTAACAAAATAAAATCAGCCAAAATTGATGAAGAACAAAAGCTGGAGGAAATAAAGAAGAAATTGAGTGACGCAAAACTGATGCCACCTACACTGAGGAATGAGGTAGGAAAGATTTAGTAATCTGCTGGCCATTTTTTAGTAGCTAGGTGGCAACACCACCGGTGGTGGTCTCATGGATTGGTTGACACACTGACGATTTCAATCGTGGTTGTTTCATTGAAACTCGTCAAAGGAACCTGGGATTGAGGCACCTGGGATTTCGACAGGTTTTGAGACGAGCAGTTTTCGTGACGGATATGCCAAGATAGCATGGATCCATGCCATACATGTTGTGGAGGTGGCACCTGATGGGAGGTAGGAATGACATGGAAGCGCCTTCATTCCAGCCAGGGTGGTATTGAAAACTTAGAAAGTATCATGGAGGTGCTTCCCTGTGTAACAGACAGAAAAACCGATTGTAAAAATCCTTCATTGGAAGGAAGGGGCTTTGATAAATAAACTTAGACGACAAGTATGTTGAGGGACGTTTGGCAAGAGCTTGGCTTGTAGATTTGAACAATTCTAGCGGCCGTTTGCCAAATTGAAGAATTTGAGTTCGTGGGCTGAAGTAATTTTACTTTCTTTTAGAAGCGATGTATAAGCTTGATGCTCTCAAACTATGTCATGCTGTAGGAGAAGATCCTACCGTAGTCATCAATTTGCAACCCTCCTCTAGTATACTAGGGGGCTTATCAGGAACACGAAACTCGACAACAAATCTATCACTGTCACACGGTCGCAAAAGAGGTGTTACAACAGATAGTGTCTGGTGGAGGTAACTTCGCGCCTATGCTGTTGAAGATGTTCAGAATCGCCAGGCTACTGCTCATGCTCTGGAGTGGTATGGTAGTCACGACTGTTGCTACAGGTCATTATTAGAGAGTTATTGCAGCAAACGGGCAATGTCAGCTCAATGAGCCCGGGAATGTCAACCTAGAGCGCGCAATCACGTTGCTAACTGCCCCAAGCGACTAAAGCCAGCAGGAAACAATGTTGGTCCGTTGTCATTGGCATCCCAAATGCGAAGTGCTGGAGGCACGCTTTGTTTATGTTATGTTGCCTTGGTAACGAATGGCAAATGATGACAATTCACAATTAAAAAAAAAAGTACTGTAATAAATAGAAAGGTTAGTCACGGGAGCCATGTTCAGTGATTCTAAACGGACTCTGCCAAAACTGGTAGCTTATACCAGTCGGGTGGCCCCTGGCCTGCACAGGGGGGGGGGGGGGTCGTAAGAGCCCCCTCACACCTGGCACACATTGCATTATACACGACCGTTCCATTGTTTTGTTATTTATCATTTCTATCCATTGTATATTATTTGTTGTTCCATTATTTGCATTTTTGACAATTGTATTATACCTACCTTGTATTTCCACAAATATATACTCACACTTGTCGTCACCAATGTTGTCAACATTTTGACAAGTTTACGGGTTCTGTGGATACTGCGCTTTGTGAAAAGGTTCCAAGGGCATGTTAGTGGCCTGAAAAAACTCTCTATTACTAGAAACTTGCACATTACCTGTAACTTTTCAATGGAAATAAAGACCTTTACTCATGCAATCCTGTATGTGTTAAATCTAAGATCAAATGAAAGAAAATATTACAGTCCTGTCCCTGCAAGTGTTTCAAGGACAAAGTAAAGTAAACAATAACATTCAAGCATAATAAGTTTGTGCTAGGGTTAATATGAGATAAGTAACATCTACGTACAATCTTAACAAGCAAAGCTATATGTGACAGGTCGACGAGATTTAATGTCACTTTGTGTGTAACACTGCTCAACACGCGCCTTGGCTAACTCATCTTTTGCTACTTTATAGTTGTCCAAGCTGAAGGTGAATCAAATTCCGTTCCGACCACCAGTTCCTGATCTCACCACCTACACTCATGAGGAGCTAGCCCAATACGACGAACAAGCCGTCCAGATGACTCAGCTAACAAAACACGACGCACTGAAGCGCTTAACACCCAACCTCGCTGCAATCCAGGAATTCAATGAAAAAGTTGGTTCAATAACTATTCCTTCCAATTTTAATCTCACTACATGAGTACATTCTCGCCCAACCTTGTTTGATAGACCTAGTGCATTTTTTTCTAGTTTATTCCTACATAGTAATGTCAAGTTTACCAAGTTAGCAGGATTGCGTTCATTTTTGGCGACAAATAAACTGCTCCAAAATCGACATTTCCACTCGGACTTCACGTTAAGGTGCGTTTACACTTCGCGAAATTTCCTCGCGAGACTGATGGGTGAAGCCCTCGCCCGAGACTACACAATGAAACAAACCGTGAAACAGACGCGCGAGGCACGACGGCAGAGGTGAGCCGTCAGTTCTCGCGAGGCGGCCATGGCAAAGACAATACACCTGCCACAAATAAATATGTATATTTATTATAAACGTGTATACACGTCTACACTTCGAGAAACAACAAGGCCGAAACTCCTTTGTTGCGCGCCAGAGACTGACTGGCTGACCGCTCGCTCTCTCGTCTCGCAAGGGATCCTCGCAGAGGCGTGATTCGGGTTCTAGAAGCGTCTACACGCTGCCAAACTTGTTTCGCGAGAATCCCTCGCGAGGAATTTCGCGAAGTGTAAACGCACCTGTAGAGGTGTGTCGGTCAGGAGTGAACGTATTGAAAATACCTTATCTACAAAATGACCTTGTCAGAACTGAACGGGTTATCAAAATGAACACGGTCATTCGTTCATCAACCCACCAATCGAGTTTTCCGGTTAAATTACGAGAACAACAGCAGAAGACCAACAAAATAAATTATAAAATAAATATGGATGTATAATGTATATTTATATACATGCATGTTTGTACATGGATCATTAATGTGTGAAAATGACAAGGAAGTATCAACAGAAAGAAGTAGATGGAAGTGGTTTTCTAAGCAAAACCTTCCATAATCAAAGTGAAGAATTACCTTCGAATGAACTAAGGACTAAAAAGACAAAACACACTCAAAGACTGATTCATACGATTCGAATCGATCTTTCATTTGTTTTTGTCTTTTAGCTCATTCGATTCATTCAAATCGCCTACTCGTAACCTATTCCGACACGTTCGGTTTACAGACTCACTCGATTATGTGACTTCTGACCGGTTGGTTGTTTTCTTGTGAGTGAACGGGTGAACGGATTCAAAAGACCTGGTCTCTGTAATGAGTGACCGTTTGGGATTCGAATCCGCCAAATGACCTTGTCTTACACACCTCTACTTCACGTTGATTTAAAATGAACGATTGTGGTTTTCTGCTCTCTAGCAGGCGTCCAAATCCTAGTAAAAAGTGAATCTTTAATTACTAACTTGCAATCCAATTGTGTCGGTTGGACTCTCTTCTTGAATTCAATTGCTCCCCACTTCTGCACTCGTGAAAAGTGATGCATTTTTTCTGATTTGTAAGGTCGAAAACACGGAAAAAAACTCCAGAAAACAAGCGATAAAAAAGAAATTGCTTGGCTGTCGATGGAGATGCTTATAGGTTCATCTTGCGGTTCATGAGACGTTGCTAGAGTAAGTAATGATTTAGACGTTTCAGTTATGCCACTAGGGGTTGATGGTGGTGTGCAGAACTGATACCGGGTTCTCTGACAGTGGTATGAATAGTTGGATATTCAGATGATTCAGTACTACCAACCGAGGTGATTCTGGTCGCACTGATTGAAGAAGTTCCATAAGATGGTTGTTAAGGTGTTGATTGACTGACAGTTGTTTTTCCCATCTTTATCACAGATGATGTGGTGTAAGACTCAGCCACTGTCGATGTAGTGCTTATGGGTTCATCTCGAGGTTTCTGATAAGTTGCCAAGATAGGCAAAGATTCAGACGTTTCAGTTATGCCACTAGGGGTTGATGATGGTCCAGAACTGATACCAGATACTGAACTAAAACCTGTTCCGGATGTGCTGGTATGAACAGTTGGATAATCAGATGATTCGGTACTACCAACTGAGGTGATTCTGGTTACACCAGTGATTGAAGAAGTTCCATAAGATGGTGTTGATTGACTGACAGTTGTTTTCCCCATGTTTATCACAGATGATGTGGTGTAAGACTCAGCCCCTGTTGATGTAGTGCTTATAGGTTCATCTCGAGGTTTCTGATAAGTTGCCAAGGTAGGCAAAGATTCAGACGTTTCAGTTATGCCACTAGGGGTTGATGATGGTCCAGAACTGATACCAGATACTGAACTAAAACCTGTTCCGGATGTGCTGGTATGAACAGTTGGATAATCAGATGATTCGGTACTACCAACTGAGGTGATTCTGGTTACACCAGTGATTGAAGAAGTTCCATAAGATGGTGTTGATTGACTGACAGTTGTTTTCCCCATGTTTATCACAGATGATGTGGTGTAAGACTCAGCCCCTGTCGATGTAGTGCTTATAGGTTCATCTCGAGGTTTCTGATAAGTTGCCAAGGTAGGCAAGAAGGGATGGTCGATGGAGATACTGAACTAAAACCTGTTCCGGTTGTGCTGGTATAAACAAACGGATATTCAGATGATTCAGTACTGTCAACTGACGAAAACTCAGTTGCACTAGTAATTAAAGACGTTAGGTAAAAAGGTGTTGTTTAGCTTACAGTGGTTTCTCCAGACCCAGAGTGTAAGTCGACCTTACATCACTAAAATAGCCATAACTCCCTTAATTTACAAGTAAACTTGAAAATAGACATATCTTGGAAAGAGTATTAAATTTTCCATCTTCCGGGGTATTTGGACTTTTTAAAGCAGATCATGTAGGAGAAAAAATGGACATCGTTCCTGTTTCAAAAATGGGAACCGTTCGTGGTTATTTTTCTAAGATGTGTGTTTTGTTGGACGATTCGTACTTTTGACCGACGTCCTAGAAACTCTGGAAATTACTGATTTTTTTAAATTAATTTTTTTGTTTTTTCACCAGGACGAAGTGTACCAACAAAGGTTGAACGAGCTCAACGAAGTTAACGAAAAGAGAAACGAAGTGCGCATAGGCTTTGACGACGTGCGGAAAGCTCGGCTCAACGAATTTATGGAAGGTTTCACAATCATCAGCTCAAAACTAAAAGAAATGTACCAAACTATCACTCTGGGAGGAGACGCCGAGTTTGACCTACTCGACTCCTTAGATCCCTTTTCTGAAGGGGTGTCCTTCAGGTGAGCTGATACCCTGTTTATATCATGATTGCATTTGTCTTCCTTGTTCATATTGAGAAGTTGGTCTTTGGCACCTTCTTCCCCTCCGTGTCCTACTCTGAATTCTTTGGCCGGGCTTGATTTGTATGCAATCATGTCGTTATTGCTTCCGACTCTACCAAGGTAGCGGAAGCTTTGTTTTCACTTTTCAAGGACGAAAAAAATAGTTCTCCAAAATCAAAATTTCCACTCGCGTTTTGCGTTTTAGACCTTTCTGAACAATTTTGGTTCTATGTCTGTTTGTCTGTCTGTCATGAATTCCTTGTAACGCGCATAACTATACGAACTTATTGTCCGATTTCTATGAAATTTTCAGGGATTGTGCGGGTTGGTGTGTAAACGGTCCCCCATGAAAATCATCATCCTCAGACTGATGGAAGCGACTGCGCATGCGCAAACGTGAATTCCTTGTAACGGCCATAACTTCTACATTTTCCATCCGATTTCAATGAAATTCTCTGGGATGTTACAGATTAGTATTTAGATGGTTTCCTATGAAAATCATCACCTTCGGACTGATAGTAGCCGCTGCGCATGCGCAAACGTGAATTCCTTGTAACGGCCATAACTTCCACATTTTCTACCCGATTTCGATGACATTTTTAGGGATTACGCGGATTAGGTTGTAGATGGTCCCCAATGAAAATCAAGGCCTTAAAATTTACAGAAGCCTCTGCGCATGTGTAAAATCCTTGTAACAGCCATAACATTTACATTTTCATCCGAATTTGATGAAATTTTCTAGGATTGTCCTGATTAGCGTGTAGATGGTCCCCTATGAGTATGTATAATCTATATAATGGTTATGGATACGAGGTATGTGCCACACCCACTTGGCAGACGTTTTTTTGCTCCCTTCATCAGCAACCCTGTGCCTCACCCTTGAACTTCGAAGGTAGAATATTTGACTGAGTCACGGACTGGATTGATAAACATTTTCTGGTGACCTTTGGAGGTCTGCCTGCATCTTCATCAAAAATAGAATATACATTGACAAATGTTTTATATCATGTTTAATGTTTTCCCTTCTGTTCACATCCTCAAATGGGAAGGTACTTGATTGCACTTTTTCAATTTCACTCTCTCAATTTTTAAGCGTTCGTCCTCCGAAGAAATCCTGGAAGAATATATCGAATCTGAGCGGAGGTGAGAAGACTCTCTCTTCCCTTGCTCTTGTATTTGCTCTGCACTACTACAAACCCAGCCCTTTGTACGTCATGGACGAAATCGATGCTGCTTTGGATTTCAAAAACGTGTCAATCGTCGGACACTACATCAAGGTGAGAACCGATTTTATAAGAATTCAATTTAGTTCCAAGCATGAGCCCGCATTGAGGTGTTTTGCAATCAGTTTATTTTTGAATGAAGCTGTTTGTTCAACATCAGCTGGGTGTCAGCTGTGGCCGCACTCGTTACGGCGTGCGTCTTTTGGCGACGAGTATGGGACCAGGTACTGTGTGAGTTCGAGTCTCGCCGCGGTGGAGTATTTTCGTGTAAGCCGGGCTTAGCCCCCCCCCCCCCTTCACCCCTCGTCACAACCCCGGGAGGAGAGCCAATAGGAAGCCATGAGCGAAATCATCAGAACAAATTCTGATCTTCCCTTTGGAAGACAGCTAATGATGTCCGCGAAGCCAGGAATAGCAGTCAAACGAAAATCGCCCCTGAAATGGTTGTTTAATTTACTTTTTATTCAACATCAACTTTTTGTTCATTTTATTCAGTTACTATCTTGCTGACATTTGCCTATGAGATTGTGCTGGTGGTAACTCTCCTAACTAGATGCCAAAGCGAGTATATTTTCTCCATGAGAGCCCTATCTTCCATTGTAACACAATTCAAACGAGAGCCTTGGCAAATTATTTTACTAGATAAGGCTGGGTACGAATTTTATTATGTTATTTATACGAATTTTGACCGTTCTCAAAATGGTCAAAATTGGTCTCCCCAAATGAAGTTTTTATCCCGAGGTATACGAATGATTATCCTCTTCGATTGTGTGTGCTAGCCTGCTTCTTCTGTATGTTGGCCTCTGTGGTACTCCATGTAGCATGGTGAGCAATATTGCGTCTGGTGTCTTAAGTATTGATTGAAATATCTACGGTGATGAAATAAGGTGCGGCGACACTGCGACCTGATCAGACTGGACCTGTTCTGGTCCAGACCTGAGGGGGATGCGACACTGCCACTTGACTGGACCCTCCAGTTGTACCTCAAAAACGTACATTTCAGCTATGCCAGTGGTGGCTGGGGTCCTTCCTGTCAGGCTTGAGGGTTGGCACAGGTGGGCGATGTACAGGATCAGGAAGGACCTCAACTGTGACATTGCTGGTATTGTGCTGGAGTGTGATGGAAACTCCACCCTTGCGCGCAGTGTGAGGGTGAGGCGCCTGAATGATGGCTTTGAAGGGGTACTATGATAGGGCGATGACTGGAAGGCTCGCACACCATTTCTTTCCTAGGGTTGAATCCTGTCTGAAGATGAAGTGGGTGGCCCCAACGCATGAGCTCACCCAGTTCCTGGGAGGGCATGGGGAGTTTGTCGCCAAACTGTATTCCCTGGGGCTGAGTGAGGACAACCTTCCATGCTCGTGTGGCGGAGAAGAGCAGGCTGGGCACGTGCTTTTCGAGTGTCCAGATGTCAAGGAGCTGCGCACAGCGAGTGGGATTGGGGGTAGGTACTCAGAAAGGGTGGTGGGCAGTGTGGAAGCGCTTGAGTTTCTGAGGGCTTTTGTCGAACAGGCAGTTAGGAGGCTTGCCAGCAGGCACATGTAGCCTGCTGCTAGCCCAAGGTAGCTAGTTAGTAGGACGCTATAAATCTTAGGCTATACATTAGGATAGGATAGGATAGGGCTGTAACATATTCTAACTTAGGACATTAGGGTAAGATAGGTAAGGATTACAGATCGCTCCTTCCATCCCCTGGGGGAACAACCCCCATAGAGGGGAACGGGGGGTGTGTATGTAGGCTAGGGCCAGCAACAACAACCTAGGGAACCACAAGACATGGTCGTTGAGGATTGTTTGTCGCCCTCAATAGATCCCCTTGTGAAGTGGTAGCACTTGACAAATTGGGGACTCAAGCACGCTCTTGTAATGCTCGAGCTGGGTTAAGCCCCAGGTGCTTGTAAAGCGGTGGGATCAGGCACAAATTCTCTGATCCGAACCTGTAACCAGTCATAGCATCTGGGGATGAGATTGTGCCAGTTCCCTGGCAAACAATCTCCCTCAACACTGGTACCGCGGGAGGGGGGAGCCCGAGGCTACTGGCACATAGACTCTGTCGCAGTGTCACCTGCCTGCTCCCCAATTGAGGTCGGATTCTCGGGGGTCCTGGTTATATCACCTAGGGTTACAACCTTCATCTGTAACCCTGGAAAGGATTGCGTGTGGAATGGCCAGCGGGGATGGCCCTGGTACACAGATCCCGGCATGTGAGTTTTGTGAATCATCAAAAACTCGGGAGCCGACCTGCATAGTCGGAAGTGCGAGCTAGACGTGCGCCTCAACCTGTAGGTTAAAACAGGTACTTGCAACTATGCAAGAACGCTGATTGTGTGATAAGGCGTTTTTTCCCTAGTTTCTTGCAGCGAGGGGGGAGTCCATAGAGCTTTTCTCCAGGAATCCTTAAATCGACCTTCATTCTGCAGGGAGAATCGAGACATCCTGTACCTCAGAAGCGAGGGGAGCCATGTCATACGAATTACTGCTCCCCTCGACCTTCCTTTCCTTCATTCTTGGGGCCGCTAGGTCAGGATTTTTTTATATTCCTTCTAGGAAAAGCCAGGAAATTCGTGATTGTGAACATCCAAACAAAATACCCCTGCAAATATTTCCTGTACTAAGTAGGTACATTACTACTTATTTGATGATACTTAATCGGCACTGTTTCAGGAACGCACGAAAAATGCTCAGTTCATCATCATCTCACTCCGGTCCAACATGTTCGAACTGGCCGATGTGCTAGTAGGGATCTATAAAACGTACAATTGCACAAAAAGTGTGACCATCACTCCACAAAAGTACGCATGTGAATCTTAAATGGTTTTCTTACGTTTATTTTGAACATTGGTACATATTACCCGCATGATATAGTTGGTGACTTTACAGTTGTTTATTTTAAAAATTTTGAATAGAAATATCTTTAAATAAATTTTAATAATAATTGTTATTTGTTGTAATCATGCCCTTATTGCCCAAAGTGGAAATACATCGAACCGTTGAACTTTCATCTGTTAGTTTCGGTAAGTAATCCGTCGAAGTTCACATCTGCATTCAAGGTGAAACACAAAAAACCCACGAAATATGCGATTTATGATGGTACGGAGAATAATTTATGAAAATCCGGAGGTATAATGACATTTTTTCCTCAATTTCAAAGCTTGGGTACAATTAGTAAGCAATCACGGAACCGATTTTTTTCTTTTTTTTTTTGAGAGAGAGAAAAAAAAACACTTGAAAAATGGGTACTTCGTTAATATTATCCCCCACTCAACCCCCCTCCCCCCCGTGCTAATTTTGTTACTCTGGTGAAATAGTGTGCAATTTGGAAGATTTCTGAGTAGAACAAAAATAAAGGAACCCGCAAACCCACGTATTTTAAGCATTAACCCCCCCTTAAAAGGCAAAATTCGAAATTCCGGCGACGTAGTGCACAACTAGAAAGGTTTCCACGTCAAACAAAAAAATTAGCACGCAAATCGATTGAAAACTAAGACGTGGGCAGAGTACACAGGATTTTATCACACACACACAGACAGACATGCATCTATGGTTTTTTCGCGGATTTGGATTCAGAATGGTCTGAAACGGATTAGTATGTGGTTATTCTTTTTTTTTTGCTGCGTGTGGCCCAAATGGTTTACTTTTAATGGTTTAGGAAATAAAACGTGTCGAATTTCAAAAAAGTGTTTCTTTCACACCCGATAAAAGTTAGATATGACACTAAACAAAGAATTTAGTATACAAGGCTTGGTGACACGATGCAGTAAACGTGTTGACCTGAAGGGTCTGAAAGCAATGAATGATAGACTACCTCCTGTGTTTCTATAAAGCTAGTGTTAAATTCCAATTTGACAGTACGAAAGCGATATCCAGTTCTTACTACGGGCGATTCTCCGAAAAAAAATCCCTGCGTTTTCCAGAGTCAACTTTTGCCTTTTTTCAGGTTTCCAAATGACCTAATATATGAATAAATGTGATCATAATTTCTCAAAATTCAGGTTATTAAGGACATTTTGGAGTGAATAAGGACTAGAAACGGAAAAACTAGGTGGGTGTGTGCGCATGGGTTGGAAAAACTGTTTATTGTTATTTTTAATCTTAACTAGACATCATCCTGAGAATTTTGACGCCTTCTAGCGTGAGAAGACCTTTTTCTATGATTTTTCAAAGTTTCGAATGTTTATGACGTCACAGAGGGCTGGGGGGTCCCGCCCTCTGAGTGAGGTGAGTGTGACGTCATAAACATTTGAAACTTTGAAAAATATCTTCTCATCCAAAAAGAGAACGTCTGGTGTTAAAATTATCAGGATGAGGTCTACTTTCGATTAAAAATTTTTAAAATGTCTGCCAAGAGGGTGTGGCACATAGCTTCCTCGTATCCATATCCCGATTATACAGGGTGTCTACCATTTGGATGGACCAAACTTCAAGGATCGATTCTACAACTGATTTGCAACAAAAAATGTCTCTTAGCAATTTTTTCTTAACCCACTCAAAGTCCTTTTTTTCCACTTTAAAGTTTTTATTCGTATTTTCGACCTTTCAGCACTAAAATGGTCATAACTCCCTTATTTCTCAAGCTACTTCAAATTTGAGTACACCGTTGGACAGGGCGTTAAATTTCCTATCCATTTGGTGGGAAACCCAGTTTCTTAAAGCCATTTGTAAAAGCAAAAAAATTAATCAAAGTCAAGATTTATAATTTTTTTCGAAATTTGACATTTTTCAGGCTAACGATTCCCCTGTAAAAAAATACCGCTATTGTGGTGCACTCGACGGGAAAAACTACCCCAAGATCTCACCTTCCCAACGGTATGTCAGTTTCAGGGTCCAAGAGGAAAGTTCCTTTGAAAAAATTGAGTTTTATGCGAAAAAACGTGCTTCTTTAGGCATATTCCTCTAGAGAGTCGACCAAGTATTATTGCCTACACTTTCCAAGGATTGCAATAAAAAGTCCACAAAATTAAATTTCCTCTCGTATTTTACGTTTTAGACCTTCCTGAACAATTTTGGAACCGTGTCTGTCCATCTGACAGTCGGTCTTCTGACAGTCTGTCTGAAAGTCCTTGTGGAAGGCAAAAGCAATACGAAGCTACTGTCCGATTTCGATGTAATTTTCGGCTATGTTCTCCATGAAAATCAAAGTCAAAGCATTACATTTTCAAAATCAAATTCAAAAATTTTATTTTTTTTTTAGAAATTACCATTTTTTAGGTTTGTTATTAGGTAATTTTAATTTTTGAATTTGATTTTGAAAATTTGATGATTTGACTTTGATTTTCATGGAGAACATCGCCAAAAATTACATCGAAATCGGACAGTAGCTTCGTATTGCTTTTGCCTTCCACAAGGACTTTCAGACAGACTGTCAGAAGACCGACTGTCAGATGGACAGACACGGTTCCAAAATTGTTCAGGAAGGTCTAAAACGTAAAATACGAGAGGAAATTTAATTTAGTGGACTTTTTATTGCAACCTTGGAAAGTGTAGGCAATAATACTTGGTCGACTCTCTAGAGGAATATGCCTAAAGAAGCACGTTTTTTCGCATAAAACTCAATTTTTTCAAAGGAACTTTCCTCTTGGACCCTGAAACTGACACTGATCTTGGGGTAGTTTTTCCCGTCGAGTGCACCACGATAGCGGTATTTTTTACAGGGGAATCGTTAGCCTGAAAAATGTCAAATTTCGAAATCTTGACTTTGATTAATTTTTTTGCTTTTACAAATGGCTTTAAAAAACTGGGTTTCCCACTAAATGGATAGGAAATTTAACGCCCTGTCCAACGGTGTACTCAGATTTGAAGTAGCTTGAGAAATAAGGGAGTTATGACCATTTTAGTGCTGAAAGGTCGAAAATACGAATAAAAACTTTGAAGTGGAAAAAAAAGGACTTTGAGTGGGTTAAGAAAAAATTGCTAAGAGACATTTTTTGTTGCAAATCAGTTGTAGAATCGATCCTTGAAGTTTGGTCCATCCAAATGGTAGACACCCTGTATAGATGATCCGTTGCATAGTAGTTAATCTCAAAACACCAATCTCTAAGTACCTTTCACTACCATCTACACGCTAATCAAGACAATCCTAGAAAATTTCATCAAATTCGGACGAAAAATGTAAGTGAGTAGTGACTGGATCAAAAAATTTCTTAGCTTGACTGGGAGTCGAACCTGGGACTCCTGGGTGAGAGTCCAGAGCACTGCTCACTTATCTATAAAGGGGTCGGTTGAAATGGATTTGAGATTCTCACGTCACACGCGAGAACGACAAATGTACGGCTGTTACAAGGATTTTACGTTAGCGCATGCACAGAGGCTACTGTAAATTTTAAGGCCTTGATTTTCACTGGGGACCATCTACAACCTAATTCGCATACTCCCAGAAAATATCATCGAAATCGGGTAGAAAATGTGGAAGTTATGGCTGTTAGATACAAGTAATTCACGTTTGCGCATGCGCAGTCGCTTCTATCAGTCCGGGGATGATGATATTCACAGGGGACCGTCTACACACCAACCCGCACAATCCCTGAAAATTTCATAGAAATCGGACAAAAACTTCGTATAGTTATGCGCGTTACAAGGAATTCATGACAGACAGACAGACACGGAACCAAAATTGTTCAGAAAGGTCTAAAACGCGAGTGAAAATTTCGATTTTAGAGAACTTTTTTTTCGTCCTTGAAAAGTGAAAACAAAGCTTCCGCTACCTTGGTAGACTCGGAAGCAAAAATTCAGGCGAACCCCCCATTACGGTAGGTAGTTTTAGAGTTCTTCCCACAAGTAATTTTCTGCGAAAATCTTGAGAGAAAGAGAGGATAATGATTAAATAACAAAGTGTGATAGTTTTCTCGTATATATTTTTTTTAGTAATGCATAAGGATATAAATAAATAAAAAATAATCACAACTCAGCATCAACTAATAAATATAAAAATAATAGAACATTTCTCATTTTAGCTGTAACAATTTGAATAGACAGTTGAACTCTTATAGTACAGTCGCTTTTGTAAACAGCCAGCCGAGCGAATTCAAAGAAGGTTCGTGTATTTCAGTTTCTTGTTATGAATATATCTTATAGATAGAAGGGAGGTTGCATCGCCCACCTTGACAGAAAATGCATAATATTTTCACTTACAGACATGAAATTAAGTAGTAGGCCGAAAGAATAGGCCGAAGCTGATGCTCAGCAGTGAATCACTTATGGACGGGACACTCGGGAGGCTGCTACCTACCGTAAAAGCAGATTTTGTTCAAAGGAAGAAATATTTCATTAACTTAGTGCCTAATAATAATTAATATATAATCATTGAAAACGCATTAAACATTAAGCAGCAAGAGAATGCTGTCATACAGCTATGTAATTAAATGGATTTTGTGTAGGTATATCACAGCCATATACACAACAAGGCATTCTAAAATAATTCTCAACCCATTTTTAAAAATTCAAGGTACATCGGCCTGCGGAATCAGAGGAGCTTGTAGATATGAAAAGTTTTCCACTCACAGAGTTGAATAAATCCGAACAAAATTCAACAACAAAGAAAACATACTAAACAAGAAAGAACACAAACGTCAGAAATGGAAGATTTAAAGGAAGCTGGTAATGATTTTAGTTATAGCGTATCACAACTGAAGTTGTCTACTAAATTCAACGAGAATTTATCAAAAGTATGACGATTTGGGAGTTATTATGACTAGACCCACAGCAACGTGGATTCCCAAGTAACGAGCTACCTATTCTCTTAAAAAATGAAATTACACGACGAACGAGAAAAATAGATTACTCTACATCTACTTTGCACGGAGTTGGAGAAACATTGGCAAAAATTCACCCCTGACAGAAGACTCATTTAAAAACCTCACTTTTTCAATCGTTAGTTTCGGTAGTCAATCACGGAGTTAGCAAGCATTGACTGAGTAAATCAAAATAAACGTTTGAAAAAAATGGAAAATGGTGCTTAACATGGCCTTTTTTTAGAATTTACTTGGTTGAGGTAGTACTAATGGTGCGACAAGGCAGACGAACAGTGTTTTTGCAAGGCTTAGCGCAGGAACTGGAAAACTACTGAGAAGAACGAAGTCAACAACTCAGAATCAAAAGCTGATACGGATGAAATATGACGAAGAATTTCCAAAAGTACATGACACGGATTTTTTTAGAATAAAAAAGTTACGTATTTCAACTTACAGACTTGAAAGCTATTTTTTAAAGTAAGGAACTTGCTTTAGCCTTTGACTAACTACCTGATAAGCGTCATGTGGGGGTTCGGGCGAGTGTCACGCAAGGGACCCATCTACTCCATCCCTACTCTGCCGAATAGAGCGGCTGAAGCATGTTCCATGTTTCTTGAATTTTAGCCAAAGACTAAGGCCCAGTTTCACCAAAAGTTGTTCTAAACTTGCTTATGGCCGGTTTCACCACTTCTAGTTAAGGTGATGGTTAAGCCTAACCATTAGTTAGGACAGAGAAAAGTCAAAAGTAGCGTTTCACCAAACCAACGATGGCGCTAACTTATAGTTAGTAACTACGTTAACTATAGGATCGGTAACTACCACCTCATCTGGTAGTTACAGGTTAACAACAACTGATAAGGCGTTATTGTCACATCTGATATTGTTGTTGACAACATTTTGTGATAGGTTTTCTTGTAATTCGGTGATCGGTTTTCTGTGATTCGTGTTGAGAAGAAAAAAATCCGTCGATGATGAACGACCAGGAGGAAGAGTTCGACGTGGACCAGGCGATCGCTAGGTTTGTGAGACGACCTCGTATAATACGGCCCAGACTGAATTATTTGAACCTATACGATGACCAAGATTTTATAGCTCGGTTTCGAGTATCCAAAGAAAGATTTGGTTTTGTGTTAGGCCTTATCGAAAGGGAGGTACACCCTCCGTCAGAAAAGAATGACGCAGTTTTTCCGAATTTTAAATTGTTATTGACACTGCGGTATCTCGCCACTGGGTCCTTTTTGATTACCCTAGCGGACTTCGCAGGGGTAAGCAAGTCCTCTGCATGTAGGTTTATTGCACAAGTATGCGGTGCTTTGGCTAGATTGAGCCCTCAGTTCATCAAAATGCCTACAAGTGAAGAAGAAAGGAGAAGAGTCATTGATGATTTCTACAATGTAGCCCGTTTCCCAAGGGTTATAGGGGCGGTAGACTGCACCCACATTAGAATTCAATCCCCAGGTGGCGATGAAGCCGAAATATACAGGAACCGGAAAGGCTACTTTTCCATAAATACCCAGTGCATCTGTGACGCTTCCTTGAAAGTCATGAACGTCGTGGCACGATGGCCTGGATCATCACACGATCAGACAATTTTCGACAATTCCCTCATTCGGTATAACATCGAAAGAGGAAATGTACGAGGAACTTTGCTGGGAGATGGTGGATACGAGGTAAGGCCATACCTCATGACCCCCCTACTGAATCCAAATACTGTAGCAGAACGGCTTTATAATGAAAGCCACATACGCACGAGGCAGACAGTTGAAAGGTGTTTTGGTGTTTTGAAGAGACGATTTCCAGTGTTGAGCAAAGGGATCACTGTCAATTTAAGAAACGTCCAAGCGATAATAGTTGCTTGCGTTGTCCTGCACAACATGTGCATAGAAGATAGACGCCCTAATGACATGATGGACAACAGCGCCAACGACATGGTAGACGAAGGCGGTGACGTTCTACCTCCCCCCAATGGAAATAACCAAGGAGGGCTGTTTAGAGACACCCTAATAATGAACCATTTCAGGCATCTCTTGTGAATTATGCAGATAAACTTTCAAAATACCTATTTAAAATAATGTACTCAGCTACCTATTTAATAAAAAATAGAAACGTGTTTCACATTTTATTTATCATAAATGGGTATAAAAATGACTGTATCACAATGTTATTATTATCATACAGACATCATCTGATTGATAACATCTGATAACTCAGCTGTTGCGATTGATAACATTTGATAGCACAGCAGTTTTCCTGTCTAGGTGCAGCTTCATGGCAGCTAATCCTAACTAGAGGAACTAACTTCTAGTTAGGGCCGGTTTCACCAAATTCCTAGCTAACTCAAAGTTAGCCCAAACCAAAAGTTACCAACTAACTAATAGTTACAGATAAAAGTGTTTCACCAATGTGATGGTTAGTCTAACTAGAAGTTAGTTCCTCTAGTTAGGATTAGCTGCCATGAAGCTGCACCTAGACAGGAAAACTGCTGTGCTATCAAATGTTATCAATCGCAACAGCTGAGTTATCAGATGTTATCAATCAGATGATGTCTGTATGATAATTAAGTATTTAGTAAGGAGTCACTTATAACGATAGGTACTTGTGTTTTTCGTTCATAGTTAGCAATGAAACTGTTCCCTAATAAATAAATTGGTGATAACTTTATACTGTTTCTAATTTTAATATTGTTTTTATTCAAAAATTGGTGATAAATAACATTGTGATACAGTCATTTTTATACCCATTTATGATAAATAAAATGTGAAACACGTTTCTATTTTTTATTAAATAGGTAGCTGAGTACATTATTTTAAATAGGTATTTTGAAAGTTTATCTGCATAATTCACAAGAGATGCCTGAAATGGTTCATTATTAGGGTGTCTCTAAACAGCCGTCCTTGGTTATTTCCATTGGGGTTATTTCCTCCTGGTCGTTCATCATCGACGGATTTTTTTCTTCTCAACACGAATCACAGAAAACCGATCACCGAATTACAAGAAAACCTATCACAAAATGTCGTCAACAACAATATCAGATGTGACAATAACGCCTTATCAGTTGTTGTTAACCTGTAACTACCAGATGAGGTGGTAGTTACCGATCCTATAGTTAACGTAGTTACTAACTATAAGTTAGCGCCATCGTTGGTTTGGTGAAACGCTACTTTTGACTTTTCTCTGTCCTAACTAATGGTTAGGCTTAACCATCACCTTAACTAGAAGTGGTGAAACCGGCCATTAGACTAACCATCACATTGGTGAAACACTTTTATCTGTAACTATTAGTTAGTTGGTAACTTTTGGTTTGGGCTAACTTTGAGTTAGCTAGGAATTTGGTGAAACCGGCCATTAGCTAAACGCGTTAATAGTTAATCTGAAGGAATAAACTCAGCAAGATGGCGAGCGTCTTTCACCAACCCAAATCATCGTTAAACGTCGTTTAACCCATTAGTGACCGTAATTATTTTTTTCTAAAATTTCTGGTGAAACTTGGTAAGATACCTCATATTACGTCTAGAAGCACTGGAAAAATAATATTAAAAATTTCGGCGTGCGAAAAGGGTGTGGTATGAAGGGGTGTGCCCAAATTAGCCCTCTGGGCACTCAGCACTAGCAGTCATGAACGATCATTTTCTAACAGTTTATTGAAGTATGTAAAACCAAACAACCGCCAAAAAAGTTGAAACCCGTAAATTTTGTCGAATAAATTGAAAAACTGGGCAACTAGGTAACATATTATCTCAAAAATTTGTAGTGGAATGTATCGAAATAGTCAATGCACATTCCCTGCTTGAACATCTTGCACACATGGCGCATAATCAAGCAGTGCAGTTTATTCCTGCGTATCTCTTTATTTTCTTCCCCTCTGTAAAAAAATGTGGTGGTCTATATTATCATTGCATCGCTGACCCTAGATGTAGAAATAGGTCTTCCAGAAGTCACTGGATGTTTCCGGGCGACAACATAGCCTAGCCTATCAAAAACGTCTGGGCCAATTCCATCTGAACTGTAATTGAGAAACTTCAGAACTCTTCTTTCGAAAACTCGTACCTATAAAACTTTTCCCTATGACAGAATACTTCAAAATGCCTATTTTAGAGATTTTCTGTTACTGGTTTGTGCTACTCAAAATTATATGAAAGGAGAACACAGTTTTCTCTTACACTTGCAAAATTCAAGTTTTTTATATTTCAATGAAATCGAAAAATCGATAAATACGCCAACTGGTTAAATTAGAACATAATATGTTCTAATATTATTCTCTCCATATTCTGGAAAGAGCTGGTAAGAGTGGAGTTGATATTCCACATCTTCTATGGCAATATCCACCTTTTTTGGGTAGATGCGTCTATCCCCAAGGAAAATACCACCCATCACCATTTCTTGTTTCTTATGCCAACGCGGCAAGCAGTGTGCACTTGTCCGGCAATTGTTCCCAGTAAAAGGGGTTTTGAGGGAGAGCAATAAATCTCTGAGGATTGAAATATCCACAAAACATTTAAATTCGTCAACAGGAATTGGCGGGTATTTTGAATTTATTTCAAGTGAGTTTGGTTCATATACTTCATTATTCCCCAACGAAGGGTTGATCGCGTCTTGGAGGTTCACTCCGGTCTACAAACAATGAAATATAAGAAATTATAAGATGGTAAAAATCATCAGATGGTTATAATGAACGAAAGAATGTCATCTCAAATCAAAATCGATCAAATATCAAATCTGTTGGAATAATTCACGGCATGCTTATGATGACTACGTGTATACGAAAGTGTCGCCAAGTGCCCAGAGGGCTAATTTAGGAACACCATGATATAGCTCAGTTTTTCACGGAGCTACTACGGGATATTTACTCAGTTATGAACTGTTCTCGTTGGGTAACAACCATAATCTAAAACTATGCAAAGAAATACCGTCAAAGTAAACATTTGAAGCACTTATGGCAATAAATGCCGCAGCCCATCAACGACCAGATTGTCACTCATCTTGGCGACTGAATAAACCACACTGAGCAACTGATTCATTCAAACTGAATGCACTCCTAACATAGTAGGGAATCTAGGTAGCTTGTAAGACCAAAAAGTAAACAATACAATCAAAATTACACCAAGAATTGGGAGAATTGTGAGACCAGGTTTGCCGTTCCGCTACTAGCTCGCTGGGCTCTAATGGGTTAAGATAATCGAGTTTGTCTAAACTTGAAATGTCGAGCGGAATTAATGAAAGTTGGACATTATGACGTATAAGGGCAATAGAAACGTTGAATAACAACCACTCCCGCACTTGCTATCAGTGGATTCCCGCCTTGTGTATCATTCAGTGTCAGTTTTTTGAATTCCTTGTTTATTTATTTATTTGCTAATTCCTGTGGTTTGTTTCGAATTTTCCGGTTTACTTCGTTTTATTTTGCTGATTATTTTCATCACCTGCCTATTGAGTTATTACACATCATCACTTTGAGGCGCAATAACTCCAGTATTTCTCTAGACTCAAGTACCTTCCTTGATGTATCCTAGTGAAACACAGTGGCCGCCGCCTTGTTCTGAACGGTAGGAATGTACTTCGAGAATTTGAATGATTACCGATGGATGTAAACTCGAAGATGAGGGCCCCCAATTTCACCTCAATAGAAATTTATTTTGGTCGAACTGGTCTTTTTGTGTAATGGTCAATTTGTATAATTCGTCCGAATAGAAACAACCAAGGAATGTAGGTTGCACTATTATGTTATTGAAAAACCATTATTCATTTTAAATTAACGTTTTGAACTTATTTATCCTCGAGGCGAGTGTCAATCTTAGTCGAGGACTTGGACGACTGGGGGCTTGGAAAGGTGGAAATTCAGTAACGTACATAATCTCGGAATGTGGAATCCGATCCAGGATTCGACTCGGACGTCGTTGCCATCGTCAGACGAGTTAAAAATAATTCAAAATGCAAAAATAATTCGCAATTTCATTACGAAAAACAATCACAAATCAATGCGCAGCCATATTGAATTGGTAGTTGAACGAGGTAAGCTAGTTTATTCGGCCGACTTTCGACCGTTTAAACTCGAACCCCCCGAGATGGAGTCTAAACTCGTAAATCACTCTGGTGGAAGACGATTATTACTAAACGTCGATTATCTCTCGCCTCTTGGTTTAAACTCGTTTAAAATGATTGGTGAAAGTGGGCCTAAGCAGTGAGGCGAGGGCCGATTTTTTCTAGTATTTTTAATATAATTTTTAAATTTTCAACGGGGAAGAGGTGAAAATCTGAGGGAGTCAGATGGAGAATACGGTGGATCCCTGAAAACATCCCACTGAAACTTTTCCACCAGCTCTTGTATTTGATGGGGGTGCATTGTCGTGAAACAGGAACGATCAGTTATCTCTTCTGCACCTCTGGCCATTCACTTCATAAGGCCCCTTTACACTAGCAATTTTTTTCGGCAATAATTGCCTGCGAGAAAAATTGCTCAAGTTTCATGTTGCTAGTGTAAACATGTACGCAACACAGTGCAATTATTTTTCGTCTTGAAGAAGTTGTAGGCAATAATTGCAGGGTGTTGCGCAACATTTTTAGCTCCAAACGAAGATTGAACTGTATTGCAAATCAAGTCTGAGGGGGTTGGAAAATAATTGCACCTCGAGCACCCGGGCGTGTTGCGGGCTAGCATCTCCTGGCGTTTCCACCCAAGTCGGGCGATTTCTGTGAATCACAGGATTCCCGCATGTCCCGGGAATCACAGGAACATGTTCCCGGGAATCACAGAAATCGCCAGTAGTTCGAATCGCCGAGTCCGTGTGTTCAGCTAGACCAACCAAAATTTCAAAGTCCGTTTTGGACATACGGGCAAAATTCAAAAATAGTTCACCGTCAAACAAAAGTTCCGAGGTTATCGCGAGAGTACAATCTCTTCTGCTGAGATACTCGCGTTGCCAAGTTCTCCTTTTCTTCCTCCCCTGCAGGGTGCTTGCGGCGACGATGGCAACGGCAGCAGCGATGATTTCCGCTTCCATCATGTTGACGAAATGGTGTTGCTAGTGTAAACGAAATAACTGAACAATTTTCATTGCTCAATTTTATTGTACAACACAACGCAATTATTGCGTCACCTCCTGTTAATGCAAGACGAGAACGCAATTATTGTCATGTGTTGCCAACAACTTTTCTAGTGCAATTTTTTTTGGAGTTGGGCAATTATTGTCGAAAAAAATTGCTAGTGTAAAGGGGCCTATAGGCTCAGTGGTAGCAAGCCCGACTCGGACTTTGTAGAATATTCGGAAAGTCTGGAAGTTAATTTTTATGACGTAACAGTTGGTGCAGTGAGGAGGACTGAAATGTCTCCTTAGTATTCTCTGAGGACAATAAATGATTGTCATCAAAACATCTTCCTCAAGACACGAGCCGCTGCTGCAGGTTTAGAACAAACTGTTGACTTCAGCAGAACCCCCCCCCCCCCCCAGCAAGGAATAACTACAAACTCCCGAGTCAGTAAAAAATAGAGCGTTCTCACTTGGTTGTAAAACCCAACCAAAGGCCCTCACATCTCACTAAGTAACAGATTACCCAAGATTTCCTCTACGGGGGAGAGATGTAACCAGCTACCTACCTCTTCTGAACCTCTGTCCATTCGCTTCCTTGGCTCAGTGGTAGCGAGCCCGACTCAGGATTTGCAGTTTAGTCAGAAAGTCTGGAAAAGTTTCAGTGGTATATTTTCGGGGCATCCACTCCCTCATATTTCTTCCTCTTCCTACAAATGAAAGTGCAGCTTTGAGGGAAGGGGAGGGGGGATTCTCTGTAGGGGAGTTTTACCGCTTGCTCCAAGGACCAACAAAATTTGAGCCTTTTGGCCCCGGCTGAACGTTTGCTCCCAGCCAAAAAAATTGTGAGATATCAGCGTCACCTAGAGGACACCTCGAGGGAGTTGCTCATATTGTCCTCCAAGTCGGTACTGAAGAGGTACCTCGTCAAATTAATAATAATCACAAATTGCAAAAATTTCATCAAAACTAGAAGGTGAATTTGATCAAAATTGGACCGCTTACAGTATAGCCATCGGATAACCGTATTGGGAGACAATCTCTCAAAGTACCACGAACCCCTTCAATTTTGAATCCGCCCTCGCAGAAAACAACACCACAATTTATGAGGCATTATACAAATATCTTGTACAAATTGAAATACAATTGTGATGATGTACCGAAACACCGTTTTTGTAGCATATTATGTAATTATTAATGTTATAATTGGTTATATCATATATTGATGTATTGTAACGGCTTATTGCAATTTTTCGATGCCAATAAAGATTTTTTTTAATTGAACGGTTTGGCCGGAGAAGAATTGGGCAAGTAACACAGACTGACACGAAACTTCAGAAATTCTTCAAAAAGCGTTGAAATGTTCGATTTGAGAGGACATTTTCTGCAAGATTCTAATTCTATTCATAAATTCATCATAATTCTTGTTCTTCTAAGACCTCTTAAATGTGCACCCAACTGTAAGTAACATTGAATATTCACGATGAAATTCAGAGTTTGCTAGGTTAGTTTAATAATGAGAAGTTAAATAAGTTGAAATAACCAAATGAAATCGTCTAAACGAGTCAAGTGTCGTGTAAAATTATTTAAAAAAAACAACCCAATCGCTTGAATACGAGTCTTGTTAATGTTTGGGAGCAAACGGTCAACGTCTCTGAGTCAAGGCCACGACTTCTGAACAGCCCGGGAGCAAAGAGTCAACCAACAAAAACTATGTTCGGCACTTCCCCCAGCCAGGAGCAAACGGTAATACCCCCCCCCCCCCCCCCCCCCGTAGATGATGAGCTGAAAAGTGCTGTGAGAACGCGTGGTTAGCTGAAATGGCGGGAAGCTGGTACTTTTTCAAAATTTCGTTCCCCAATGGTAACTGCACTTTCTCAATCTGTTGTCAGTGCTATTTGTGAGCAATGTAGAGTAGGAGAAGTTTTTCAAGAAACCAGATGAAAAACCGAACATTACTACAAATACTGGTGGACGTCGCTGTTTCATTGGCCAAGAGGAGCCCCAGTGAGCGGAGCTTAGGGCCGGTTTCACCACAGTGGATTAACTTGAGTTGATCCACGACAGAGATTTAAATCCCGGATTTCGAGAAAGGACTGTTTCACGAACGCGTTATCACGATTTAACTCGGCCTTATCACGATTTAACTTGATCCACCCCGGAGGGTGGTTTAACTCTTCTGATCCGTGGATCTTTACGAAAAAGGCGCCGCCATATTGTTTTTTGTTTACAAATTCAAATTCTGTTTACAAATTACCGTCTTCCTACCCGTCTTGTGTTCATTTCGTTTTGATTTCATTTCGTTTTCATTTTGTTTAAATGAATCGACTATTCCCTATATTTTCGTCATCCTCGTCGTCTTCTGAGTCCGACGAGGACTTCCAACAACTATTGGAAGTCGTGGTGCCGAGACGGCGTATTGTGCGGGAGAGAGTGGACCATTTCAATATTTGGGACGACACTGATTTTTTCGCCAGATTCCGGCTGACAAAGGAAGGGATTTCTGTAATCCTGGATTTAATAGAAAATTCTCTACTTTTCCGAACTGAAAGGTAAGTAGAACCGAAATTATACAGAACGTAAAAATTGTGTCAAACTTCCAATCTCGTGATTGTAGAAAACAACGCTTGCATACAAGTCTTGCATACACCAGAGTGGAACAAATCGTACTTACAAGTACTGTACAAAGTACAAGTACAAGTACACGAATGTACTTGTACTTGCAACTCGAGAGACAAGTAGGTACAAAGAAACAACGCTGTTGATGGCAAAAAATTTAACACGAAATTACGCCCGACTATTGAAAAAAGTAAACAAAACTAGAGTTGTCATCTCTTACTTATTTGTCAAAACACAAACAACGGCGGACAAGACGTAAGTATCCACGGACAAAATATTATAGTTCCATGCTATTACTTCTTCCATGCTCCTTCTTCGCGAGCGTTATCGTGCTGGGGATAGCAATTTCGATGCTAACTAAATAAACTAGGATTAACCTTGATCCATGGATGAAACTCTTTCGTGAAACGGTCAAGATCCTGATCCGTGGATCTATTTTGAATCCTGGCTTAAGATGATCAGAGGTTCATCCACAGTGGTGAAACCGGCCCTTACTGACTTAATTTACGATGGGCGGAGTCTTGGATTCCTCAACATGTCAGCCAACATCATTTTGCTTCATTCAGTTCACAAACATCCAAGCCGACCGAAGCACCGAACTGCCAACAAGCTGATCCTCCACTTCTTAATTTTCAATCTACTTACAAAGGGTTATATTGACATACTGTTATAATTTATTAATTAACACGTCGACTATTATCTTTATTTTTGTATTAGCTCCACATCAGTCATGCTTCCAACATTTTTCTTGCATATCAGTTCAATTTTTTTTTAAATCAGGTTTTTTCTCGTTGAAAGCTCACTTACCACTACGCTTAAGTGCCTAATTGGAAAATTTGTACGAATTGGTCAAAATGCATCAACAAAGCGAGTTCTAACCCGTGGAATTTTCACGAGGTACTATTTAAAATATCAAAAGAGAAGCCTAAACATTCACCGTAACCTCAACACTTGGGTACAAGTTATTGAAACGTCAAAACTCAAGTCTGGTTGATACCTACAAACTACAAGCAATAAATTACTACGTGTTCTTATAATTTACTCTATATAATATCAATAGATTTTCTTTATTAAAATATAATTGTCTCTATATCTATATAGTAAGATTTAAATTAGGTACATTCAATTAAAAAATTGCACTTCGAATGTTCCACATAAAGAAGGTAACAAGTTTATAAGTGCAACAATGCAATAGTCAACAATCTTGCTAGTTTGAATGGATTTTTCTTTAACTACGTTTAAAATTTACGAACATTGAGACTAACATTTGTTTACTCAAAACGTTTCATTTAAATAACTAGGTAAACTTGTAGAAGGTTTACAAATTCTATTCCGTAATGTTAAGACACTACCAAAATTAATAAAGCTATATTGGACATCATCGAATGAAGAAATAATTATTTCGAAATTCCTCAAACTACCTCAAAGAAACGTCAACTTTTAAATAATTTAAAACTCGTCATTAAAGGTCGTGCAAATGGCATCACAAGGAGATAGGGAACGAATATTGAAAAGGAAAAATGATTGGATTTTTGTACTTGTTATGTAAAAAAAAAAAAAAAAAAAAAAAAAAAGTGTACAGGGATCGAGTGTCACTGGGTTCATGTATTTAGAAGGTTATACACGACACAGTTACTGTCAACGAGCTAGTAATGTAGGTAGGTAAAGAGATTGCAACCATTCGAGCTGCAAATGGGGAATTTGCCTCAATTTTAGATTCTGGAATTTCAAGTAAAATTCTATAATACCGCCTGGAGTACCCAAGGGAAAAAATTACCATAGAAGAAAATGCTTAACAAGCGAAGCCTCTGTCAAAAAATACCTCAAAAATCGAGTAATATCGTTCACGTCACACGAAAAAAAAAAGACGTGAAAAGTGACCGGATTCACATGCTGAGAGCTCTGGCGAAGAACTCTCAGATAGTACTGCAGAACACTACAGGTAGAGTTCCAAGTCCGACCACATGAAAAGATCCAGTCAAATGACCACTGAAATAATGTGATTCAAATAACGAAACTAACTCAATATAGAAACTAAATAAGAGAGGATGAAGACTAATATTGCTTGATAAACTGATAAGTAGAATCGGACTGTAAAAAGGGACGATGCCCAATGTACCCCGCTGCGAGAAAGATATGGACCATTGACCCCGGTGTTAGGGGACAATGTACACTGATAAGAAACAAGGAGCGATAATCGTTGGAGAACGATCGTAACGCACCTGAGTCAACATGACTATTTTTCTGATAGTGGAGTCAGTTTACGTTCAACAATGAGATGAAAGTACTGTGTTTGTGGGTGACGAGAGTGAGCAAGGGAATTGTGTAGTTTTTCTCTCAGAGCAAACAGAAATTTATGCAAAAGTTAAAACTGCATGAAAAATTGTGAACCCGTTGATCGAAGGAGGGCGTCAACAAAAAGAAGAACAGGCTTGACAACCAAGACCATCCAAAAGTATGATGAACACGAAATATCTCTTTTCACTTAAATTAAACGCGTTTCAGGCAAATATAGAATCCATCTTCATGAATAGGACAGTTTTTTAAATGTTTATGAATAGGACAGTTTTTTAATTTTCAAATTATTCATTGCATGTTTACTGAGTGTCATATTTTCACTATTTATTAATTATACCAAACTATAGTATAAATCATAGTTTCAGTTTTTGTTCCTTGAAATGGATCATATCGAGGATTGGGGGTCGAATGACCATTGGGTGTTCATGAGGACGGATTAAGACGGGGTAAATTGACCATCGGGTGTACATGGGAACATTTGGCGAAGGGGATCAATCGTCCAAAACTTTACAGACAGGGGTACAATGGCAAACTCCCGTCAAAAGAGTGAGTAAAATTGCTTCTTTTGGTCACTTTCACGTCTGGATTTTTTCTCTTCCCCAGTCGCGCACTTCTTTGTTCAATCATGTAAGCTACAGCATGGAAGAATATTAGGAAGAATCACTCCATAGGGGAATCTGTGACGCTTACTGCAGTGGCGCCACCTCTGGAAGCGTAAATGAACTATCAGCTTAGGTGGCCGATCACTAGAGTGTGTGAATTGGGAGAGAGAGTAGAACGCAAACGCGGAAGTGACCAAAAGATGCCATTTCTACAGCGTCCTTACCTTCTTGCGAATCATGTCAGCCTTTTTTTTAAGGTGCCCGTCCACTAGGTTGACAGCGCGACGCGAAAAAAAATTTCGAGAAATATAATGGGAAATGAATGGGAGCCCGTCCACTAGATCGACAGCGCGGCGCGGCGCGGGTCGAAACTTTTTCGCAATCTGCCGCTCTCCAGACTTCTGGAGCGCGGCGTCGCGCCGCGCTGTCGACTTAGTGGATGGAGGGCGAATCGAAAAATTGTCGACCTCGGTCATTTTCGTCAGTGTTCGGCTTTTGTAAACGAGGCTTAATCAATGTGTGAAGCTCGAAAAACTTCCCCCTCGACATTCTAAAATACTTTATAAACTTTTGCTCGTCTCTTAGCAAATCTTTTAACAGGTGATTGTGCTCCCCCAGGTTCATCCTCTTTATTGGATGGACCCAAAATCTTCTCCTTTTCCCACCGATTTGGTCCTCCTCATCTGCTTCCAAAGCTGCAACTAAAAGGAACATTTCTTCGTCATCCGATGAAAACATAATTCCTATGCCCGACATTTTCCTGAGAAGGCACCGTGGCAAAACGGCGGGTCGAAAAATTTTATCCGCTCCAGTGGACGGAGCCTAGGAATTTCGCGTCGCGCCGCGCTGTCGACCTAGTGGACGGCCAGCTTTACAATACGATTTTTCGTTAAGTTCTTTTTAGTCAGTTTCGTTAATTTTTGTTAATATCTTTATCTAGTTTCTATTTTCCACGTAACAATGTAGTAAACTTTCAAGTCACGTCCATCAGGCGTTTTCACCCAGGTGTCATAAGGTGGGAATTGCTAAGTGCATCGTAAAATCAATATTGAATACGAGCATAAATTTGTCATTGTGCTCAATGGAACAGGAAAAGAAGTTTGTGTATTTATATATTAAATGTAGAATATTTGGGGCCTTTCGAATTATGAACAATGCTGTGGCCGATCCAAACTGTGAAAGAAAAAGAAAGAAGCTATTAAAACTTAATTAACTATCATTATTTGCCACAATGTTTTTCCTCTGTGTTCATACCTTCCCCCTTCTTCCGATTTTGTAATTAATAGTAACGAACAATAATTTTAGCTTCTTGGTCAATATGATCTGATTGTTTGGTTCAAGTTTCGTAGGTACCTACCCACATTGGTCATTTTTTCATGAAAAACCCGACATTTTCAACAAAGTAGGTGACTACCTGTAGTCAGAAATAGTTCCAGTTTGGTACCTTGCATTCCCCAACGAGCGAATTAAAAAAAAAAAGCTTAACTATATTTTGGCCAATTAAAGTAATACAATGTTTTTTGTAAGAACCGAATATAAATTCATCTACGCGTACATCAAGATTATTGAGAATTTAACGTGATATAACTGTTGATGTAACTCTTTTTTTGAACATCATTGTTGTTGGGCTTATAATCATGGAAGTGTGGATGTCCGAGCAAGCTTAAGCGTTGTTGCTTTGCCTTGTAGGGTAGTTTGGTATTGCCGGGTCTTGGGTTCGCATCCATGCCCTCCTAGAAATTTTGGAAAGTCGAACCGTTGTTCGCATTTATTTGAATTTTCGGTCATGAGGGCGTCCACAACTCTATCTATCAGCGTCCTCTACTACTAGCTGAGAACTTCTCTTACGCTTCGCCAGATCGCAGCAGTAGAGGGGGATTTTTTCTGGCACACTTTTTAACCTTGAGTGACACTTCCTAATACTTCTTCCATGGCTACAGTTTCATTTGCACTTCCAGAGGTAGCGCTACCTTAAAGAGGAACAGCTCCTTCTATGAAGTGCAAATCCGTTACGTTGTAAACCCATGCCCCCATGAACAGATTGCTGCTTCTTTTAGAATTTCCATCTTCCTTAAATTCTCTAAATTTTTTGGATGCTTTTTAAGGCAGCACACTCTGGTTTTCTTCTGTATCAGTGAACCCTCTATCGAAAATAAAAATAATAAAAAATGTGAGGCAAATTCCCTATTGGGAACGGGTATGAGGGTTACATAAAATTTATATAACTTCAACACGTTTGTGAAAATGGAAAAGACCCCCAAAGACTCGGGATTTGGCCAGCTTCTCGAATGGCTGCAAGAACTCGTCAAATACCTAAAGTACAAGGTACCAAACATGCCTCTGATTAGTAACTCTCAAAATCAGAATAAAGAAATAAAAACCGCGGATGTGAAGAAAGCTCAAAGCAGTGACAATATTCTCGGAACAAGGCTAAAAATTCTTTTAAAACTGGAAGGGTTTCTTTCAGAGGTTTTCCTGCTATGGCCACATTCTTACCTGCATTGTCCATTGATAGCACCTTGGTTCAGGAATCAGAGGTATCTGCGAGCCCTATATAAGAGGATATGAATAGGCCGAATTCTCGAAGAGGCCACAACTACCTTCTTTCTGGTTTGTGTACTTTGGCATACAAGTCGGCGACAGACGTGAGTTGACCCTGTCGACTGCAGACTACTTCGTAATCGGGAGGTTCAGGAGAAATATTATTCACCTGAAATTTCAAACGAGTTAGTCATTCTGTAATTGTCGGAAGAGAAAGATATTTAGTCATCAGAATAATAGAGTAGAGTGGATCGTGAAAAGCGGATGCCTTTGTAAAGGACGTCATACTCGACAGAAGGATCGCATGCGTCTAGGAGGGGGTTAATTTGAAAGAAGGAAATGGAAAGTTTGTTTTCTCACAAAACTACCGCATACGGCAGCTTTGTAGGGATGGTTATTGATACTCGATATTTCAAAATATCGATACTTTCGTACCGATACTCGATATTTTAGTATCGATACTTTGGATCCGATATTTTTTGATATCGATACTTTGGATCCGATATTTCTAAATATCGAATATCGATACATTTCTCGCGGAAAATTCAAAATAATGGCAAAAAAGTGAAGAAGGTAGAGGCTTTTGGATCATTACTCTTTGGTTGCACAAATAACGTTTATATAAGGAGAAAATCACTCTTCTTGGACTCTTGATAGTAAAAAATGAATAAACATTGTTGAAGAAATTACTTTTTTGGGAATATTGGACAATATTCATAATTTGTGACACTAAAGTATCGATACTCGATATTTTAAAATATCGATACTCAAGCCCAACGATACTTGGGATATCGATACTCGGATACAATACAGTATCGATACAAAATATCGATACTTTTATAACGATACCCATCCCTACAGCTTTGGGTTCTAATCAGCTGATCGCGTATCATGTGTTATCACTGTGCTTCACTTTTCTTTTCAGGCGGTTGTTAAAAGTTCGAAATTCTATCTTTGCAACCGTAATGGATTCAGCCCTGACGTGTAGATAGTAGGGCTGCGACATCGATGAAAAACATCGATATTTAAAAAACAAACCATCAATGTAAACAAAAACATCGATGTCTTGAAACATCGATTTTTTCCAAAACCTTCAATAAACCGTGTCTTAAGCAGGAAATTTAATCAATGAGTGTTTCGCCCGAAGCACCAAACTGAATATCATGCCAACAATAACAACTTCCTAACATTGTGCAGGTGTACCAATCTTGAGCTGTGGAAACTTCCACTATAATTTGAATTTCGGAAAAGCATGTGTACTTGGAGAATGGAATAATATCTCACCAATTAGTCACGTTTTGTATTTGGAGAGTTATGGGGGAAAGGGATCAAACTCCTCTTTTCCTAATTGTATGAAAATCGAAAAACAAAGTTTGAAGTCGTCCCGGACAGAGGCATAAACAGGTGAACCGCAAGGGCCAACTGACCGGGAATTTAATTATTTTTAAATGAAAAGAAAGAAAATTAAGTAAATGGAAGTTAATTTCCAGAAATATTTAAAAATTTCAAACAAGGTACCTATGGACTTTGACCTTTTTTTCCCACAGATATTTGCGTTCTCGGTCAACATAATACCTAATGTATTTATAAAAATGAGGCACTTAAACTACAACCTTTTTTTGTACTATTTGTATTTATAAAAATGAGGCACAAACATCAGTTGATGAAAGTTATCAAGAAAGAAGAAAAGAAGAAACATCGATAGAATCGCAAATAAAACATCGATGTTATGAAAACATCGCACTCAAAACATCGATTTTCAGAGAAAAAAATCGATGTTTTCAAAATATCGACATCGATGTCGCAGCCCTAGTAGATAAAAAGGTACAAGATGGTTTTCAGAGAAGTGGGTGAAGGGCTGAGCACTGAAATATCCTTTTTCTTTTCAATTTCTTTCCTCATTTCGGAACAAAATATCAGCCAGTTATGAAGGATCTGAACAGGAAACGTCGTGAACACAATTTTTACTCCGCAAATACTGATAGCATGGATGCAAAGAGAGGAAACCCCCCTTGAACATGAGTTCTGCAAACCCATTATACTAAGTACTTCTTCAATCGCTGAACTCTAGGATTGCATATAAACTTATTTTGAGATGGTCTCACCATTAACCACCATTAGTTAATCGGTCTAGCGGTACTTATCCTTCTTTTTTTAAATAAATGACAATTTTATTGTATTATTATTACACTACAATTTTGCTAAAGTGAATAAATTATGGGGTTATCCCCAAGTGTCAGTTGTTACTGGGGTTCTATCCATTGATAGTGTGTTGGTAGTTACTTGAGAGTTACATATTACTTAAATATATGATGCAGGTACATAAATAGTAGAGAAAACACATAGATTGAGATCAATTCAGACTTAATTTTTTTTTAAATGTACAGTTCTAACAATGAGTATTATAATTTTAGGAGTTGAGGAAATCTGATGACCGTTTCCGCTCAAGGGGGTCTCAGTCGGTCGCCGTTCGTTCTCAGTATTTCACGAAATTGAAGGCGCAAAAACATAAAAAATTGTACCTAAATTTGAAGTTTTAAAGGATTTTAGAAATGCATTAGTGCACGGCCCTTGGGAATCGACAAACTGAAATATTGTCGCTGGTATGATCTAGATTGAACAATAATGGGGTATTTCGGTGGGTCGGAAATTCAGATTTTTGACCTCAAATTTGGATTCAGCACCCTTGAAAACCTATATACTACAACTTTTAGCCCAATGATACTATAACAAGTGGTAGAAAAATTAATTAAAGAGATCACACGTTTGAAAAAGGCGGGCCGCTATGAATGCACACACACTAGGCAAGGACTACACCGCGGACTACGCGGCGGGCCTGTGTGAGTGGTGTTTTGTAGTATCCAAGAGGTCCCCCAAGGGTTTCTGTGCATGGATACTTTTTTCAAAGACAGTTGGCTAGCTACGTCACGATTGGCTAGCTACGTCACACCATTCAAATCTTCAAATGAACAGACCCGATTACCGTTATTCCTGAGCCATACCCTTTTGAAAAAAAAAATTAAAAAAATTGACTGAAATACCCCATTGCCAAAGAAAAATGGGAAAACATAACTGAATTAACGGTTTTTCCCATTTTTCTCTGGCAATTATTGTTCAATTTTGATGATTCCGGCGGCAATATTTCAGTTTCCTAGGGCCGTGCACAAATGAATTCCTAAAATCCTAGGAAATTTCCTATTCAAGTACAACGTTTTAAGTTTTTGCCCTTAGATTTGGCGAAATACTGACCCGGAACGAGGAACAAACGGCGACCGACTGAGACCCCCTTAACGGTACTTTTTGGGCTGAAAAAATTTAGGTACTCATTTTTTTCACAGACTCCAAGCTAAAAGATAAGTCCATGTCAATAAACGTCATTACTTCAAATTACTGTTATTAAGCCAAATGAGATAGGACTTCTCAATGCCAACTATTTACCCGCAAAAAACCAAGTATAATACAAAACCCCTACTACAATTCTGTACCTCAGAGGTCGATTATCGTAAGTGACATTTTGGCGATTTTACAGCAGAGCCAAAAGAAGTTGTGGGCACACCTATTTTGATCCCTATGGCCCATTCTGATGACTTTATCATGCTCAAATTAATTCTGTAGAATCTGTTTATGCCTACCAATACAATAGAATACAAAATACAATAGAAAGAATGCACATACAAAACAAAAATCTCGAAAACGAGAATTTTGGACATACGATAGTTGACCTCTGAGGTACAGAATTATCTCCCTCTAACTCACTAGAATTATGGACTAGAAAACCGATAGGTATTGTCAAATTTGGTAACTTAAGTTTTTGAAAAAAAAAATTTTTTTTTCCACTTTGACACAATTGAAAAAATGACAACAAACCCATGCAGAACAAATCCCAAAGTTAGTTCTTCCAGTTTGTGAGGTTTGGAGACCAAGAACTGCAGGAATCAACAACAGGAACTCAGTCTAAAATAAATGAATCGTCAAATTCACCCCCACACCATGGGCATTTAGTGTAGAGGGAGTAAAACCGCAAAGAGCATTTCGAGCAAGTACGCTTCCTGCACAGGGGGTTAACTCTACAAATAGGCTTTTTGATTCTGACAACACTCACCCTTTCGTACGGAGGTTCATTAGATGAGCCAACGCTCTCATAGTTGGGGTCTATGAGTGAACCGGGCTCGTAGGTAGAGTGAGGGTAGAGGGCAGTCTCGTAAGCTGGCTCGTAGGTCACTTCTATGAAGCCCGACGGGTGCTGGTAGTGGCGGGAGAGGCTCGCATAGTCCGGCTCTCCACATGGCGACGGCTGCAATTCCTCGTAATTTGGATCCGAGGAGTTGACTGTTTCGTACCCCGGCAGGCTTGACGGCTCGTCATCCACGACCTGGTCAATGAGTCAGGAATGTGAGAAGAGCGGCAAGAACAGGTGGGATTCATTAGTACGAGTAAATGAAATTTGTAACAGAACAGGAGTTCGAATATAGGTACAAGACTCATGAACTTGCAAATAACAACAAACTTCAGTGATCAGGAATGAGTGAAATCAGTAAAAATTTTATCAAAGGGCTAAAGGGATACTTATCCAATTGCACATTGTGCAATCTACCATCTACCACAATATGCGTGGCAAAATGGGAATGTTCAAGATGGAGACTATCACCTGTTGCTGACCATTGTCAGGCGTACTGAAATGAAAAACAACTGAATGCACGGAGAGATATCTACTGATTTACTGATTCTCATAATAGAGACTCTCTCTGGGTCTCTTACCTCAGTTACAAGATTCAACAGGATCAATATACATCACACATTCTGCTTCCTAGAAACTCCTGGGGGCTTTCCTCTTGACTTCCGAACAGCTGACACGAGCCTAGTCAACTCCCATATGAACAGAAAATGGAATGGTCACTCGACTCCCGAACAAAAATGAAGGCCGATGTACTGTCAGTTACGAGGATGTTGGGAACACCCTCCCTATAGTCCCGACTTGGCTCCTTGCGATTTTCATGTTTTTGGACCACATAAAAACAAATTAGCCGAGCAACGATACAGCACAGACGAAGAAGTGCAAGCAGCGGTTAAAGAGTGGTGTGCTGGAGGTGGACGGGAGTTCTTCAAACAAGGAATTCAAAAATTGGTGTCACGGTACGAAAAATGTAAAAATTTAGTTGGAGATTATGTTGAAAAATAGATTTTTGTATCCTGAATCCAATAAAACCAAATTCAATGAAATCTGTTCAGTATTTTTTTTAGTTATGACCATGTGCAACTTACTTTTTGACTGCCCCTCGTATGTTCAAAATAGGAGAGTGAGCGATCGACGCCCGTCCCCCACGAACATTTCCCTATATTGTGGCCATTTGTACAATCATTCTGAAACTGGTCAACTCACTGAGCGAGATTTATCTGAATGGCCAAGGATTCCTCCAGCTGTTTGACGATTGTCAAGAACTCTATGAAGGAACAGGGAAGACCTTTCTACATCGAACTACGAGACAGCAGCTTTGTGCTCAGCCATGGGAGAAAGACCCACTAACCCAGTCTCTGTGAACCTTATGGTCGGTGAACGACCCAGGCGCTCTGGCTCTTGCGATATAGACTCGATTATAACTCCCCTAAGAGTGTCACGGCGTTCTTCATCTTAACATTACTTCATTTACTCAGCTCTCTATGAATACAGTTAAATGTGTGGTTCATTGTCAACACATCCCTCACTGGTTCCTCTCCCGCAGGTTTTGAGCACCTCATGGAAGTCAAAGAGAAGTTCAGGCCATTAGCCACCGATGGAATAACAGTGAGCTGCTGTGAGTTATTTGCATCCAGCACCTATTGCAAGTGTGAAGTACCTACTCCCCGAACAAAAGCGGCCACAGTGAATGTTTTGTTGCTATGTATCTTCTGCGAGGCAACGCCCGACTGCCTCCCTGCCAAGTGCACATCATTTTTGCGGGTAAGAGATACGCGGTAAGTTCGTGTGGCCTCCAGCTGCCACCCCGATCGTAAGGAGACGAGGAAAACAGACACCCGCAAAAACATGATCCCGTTTCTCGGCTTATCACTCTCTTCAGGTCTATAATTATGCGTGGAGCTCAGTTTCGATTGAGCAATGGACACGGCAATGCGCACCGTGTTTTTGGAGGGCTCAAGTCAATAAGGTGGGATGGTGATATTCCGGAATAATTTTCGTTTCGTGAAACATAAATCACTCGATGACAGCGTTGTCAGGTGGACTTGTGCTTGGAGTAAAAAGTGGAGCTGCAAGTCGTATGCAAAGACCTTGCAAAAAATTTAGTAGATGCCAGTGAAAATCATACTCATGAACCCAATTTACACGGAAATTTCGATGCTTGCATTTGTGAAATTTACATCGGCGAAGCTGCGCCCTTACTTGGACGAAGATGAATGACTTAATTGTTACTGTTCTTGCAAAGATTTTGTTTTATATTGTGTTGACGTGTGCGGTAATTCCGGTACTTGTCAACTAGCGGGGAGGCACTTGTCAACGGGCTGATTAGGGGCTGGGAGGCAGCTGTCCCAGCCATGCACGGCTATGGGTGGCACTTGGGAAAAAAAACTGCGAGTGGGGAGGCAGTAGGGAACCGCCCCTTCTGTGGCCTTTTTTATCCTTAGTTCTCCTACTATGTGATTAATAAGCAACTAGCATCTAAACCAGACCTTAAAACAAGGATATGATGCAATAAAGTCCAACAAAGATCGTAGCATAATCCCTACATTTCAAATCAGAACTTAGTGACCAATTTGGGAATTGATCCAGGGAACAGCCATTTTGCACTAAAAGCAAACCAAATCGCAAAATGACTCCTAAAGCGAATTTTCGAAGAAAATGAAGTTATTATAATTCTACATAAGATTTGAAACTTCGGTATATGTTTGATGTACGAGTAGAACACGCTTTTATTTCAGATAACTAGAGAGTTTTTGGTGCCAAAATCTGATGGGCCCTGTTAGGAGGAGACTAGCGCGAGCAACAGAGGATGCTACCCAGTTGAAGGAGGAAGCCCGTTAACTTTGGACAGGGGGGGAAGGGAGGCGCTTGTCACGGTGGGCCTATAGGAACGGGTGACTGTCAGGGGGCACCCTTTCATCGTCGCCCGCTGTTGTTGGGAAGCAAATTCATCGTCACCCGTGAACTCCAAGCTTTGTGAAGAGGTTAGTGGTTGCCAAACACTCTCTAATAATACAGGCAATGACAACGTTATATGTGAGGCAATGCGCCTGCATCCACCACCAAGAACAAAACGACAATGGAAAAAATTGACATTCAGCGAATTTTCGAAGAAAATGAAGTAACCGTCACGATTATAGTAATGTACGGTACATTCACAAACAGTGTATCGTTTTAGATAAGGATGCCACTCCAGAGATGCACAAATTGTCCAAAAGTGACGAAAATTGGTATTTTGGGGAGGACACGTATATTTGTCGTAACTAAAAACATTAACTCGGTGATATGATCATGTACCCACGTCTTTCTACATGTTTATAGAAACGAGTGAAGGATGAATAAGGACTACTAAAACCTTCAAAACATACCTTGTGCAGTAGTGTATGATTTCATGAAAATTGAAAAAACTATCCTCGTGTACTGTCTGTGACTGTATGAACCCAGGGAGTCAAGAAGAGCATTTTAAACATTTTCAAAGTCAACACAATGGAAACCGAAAATTCAACGATTCACTCATGCTCCACGAACAGGATTTTTTAAATCCAAATGTAAATTTCTAGGAAATTGAATCCAACTTTTAACGATTTCCCATTCTACAATAACACCAAGGAAATAAAATAAAATTCAAATGCATAAAAGTATTTCAAAAGAAAAGTTGATTTTTATACTTTATCATGCCAAGACCAATCACTAACATAAATAAAGTAACGCGTTACACATTGTTACGTTAGCACCGAATTTTTTTCATGATTCTTGAAACGTTTTTGCACAAAAATCCCCACTTTCAAGGAAATGAAATAAAATAGACAACTAAACTAATAAAGTACGGTCTACCGCATTCACCACAGCTAATTACACCAAAACTTCAATACTTACAATAGCAATACGAGAGGGTAGGATCGGCTGTAATGGGAAGAGGCAGGAAATGATATAATTTTCCTGATAAGTAGGAAGTAGGTACATAACTTTATTGCACAGGTTAGTAGGTAGGTGGAGTTACATTGATTAATCCTTACTGCTTCATCCCAGGCTATCTCTCGGGACTGGAGGAGACTACTCTCTTTTCACACGCAAAACTTTCTGGAGTACTTCCTTCGTTCTATCATTGTATACTTTAGCCTTTCATCGTTGTCCTCTGGATCTCTAGTAAGGGTAGATGGTAGGTGGAGTCGTCGGACTCACAATTAACCCATCAACACCCAGTAGTTGCCGTACTACAGGAACTTCTGCTTGGAGGGAATTTGGCCCCTTTCCGAGCCATTGAGAAGCTCCTCGGGATCTTCTTCTCCAGATCTGTCTGATCGTAGTGATGTATAATTTGTTAAGCTTCATAATGTATGATTTTTTGTGTGAAGAGAAACTGCAATAAAATCGACATTATCCCAGACCAGTAGGCGATCCCAATTAGCTGACTACTGTAGAATTTATAGCAAGATTATATTATAGACTGGGGATGTTTATCCGAAGCTCCCTTACACGACCTGATTATTCATCCCTAAGTCGGGGACGATTGCTCTCTGCCCTGAAAACGGATTGCATTTAGGTCAATTCTGATCAAAGTATTCCAACTTTTGAACAAACGGAAGAAAAGAACTTGTGGCGTCCAGTGTTACCATATGAAGGGTCACGGGGGAAAAGGATTAAACTCAGTTTTTTGGCCGAATTGAGATAGGCACGCCATCGTGTAGCTTGGGAGGAATAGAACAGAAGGGTTGTTTCACTTTGTGGGAGAAAGATCGCATTCATTATTTTAAAAGCTGAAACAAATACGAGGCTCCGGGGAAAAAGGATCAGATTCCGTGCGCTCGTAGAGAAGAAAGATCAGTGTCCGATGTGAGGACCCCTTCCCTCGCCTTTGCATGAGTTGTACGGCATCACACCAAAGATTCATCAAGCACAAAAGCTCCTACTTCTGAAGATACCAGACAGCTTTTGCAACCCCTTCTACCTCGAAGAAGAAGACTTCAGTACCAAAAGCAGCTGTAACATTGGGGAACCTTCACAACAGCCCCATACCCATCAAACCAGCAAAATCGATGGATTTAAAACCCTCAGTTTCTCGTCAACCCCGATGGTAACATTTTCTGAGTCACTGTCCAATAGGTAGGGGAATGTAGGAGATGATGACTCCATTTCATACTGCGACGATCCTTTAGATGAATGATTTATTTTATTGATTTTTTTGCCTTTTTGCTATTAATGTGTTGTACGAAACTATACCTAATTTGGAAAATAAAGCCACATTTTGCCCAACATTATTCTAGAGGTGACAGTAAGGTACCTAAACCCTAGTAAATTTACTGAAGTGAATTACGAGATTTCAGGAAATTATCTGCGACCTACTTAATTTTCTTTCTAGTCACTTGAACATAATTAAATTCCTGGTCAGGTGGCCCTTACAGTTAACTTTTTTTATGCATAGCGTCTGTCTGGGACGACTTCAAACTTTGTTTTTCGATTTTCTCGGAATTAGGAAAAGAGGAGTTTGATACTTTTCCCCGTGACCCTTCATATGGAAATGTAGGTACAGTAAAACCTCGGATTTAAAAAATTATTTTCTCCGTGTTCTAAGGACCATGTGGAGTCAGAATATAACAATTACATTCAAATATTGATGAAACAAATTAATGGGCTATATAACCAACTAGACCCGGTGAAAGGAGAGAAGCAATCGAGCGCCAGGAGATATAGGGGAAAGCAGATAGGATTAAGCAATACAACTCCGCCAAGTTACAGGATCAACCCAGATATCAATAAAAATGTCCCTCAGCCCTTGATGCTTGCACTTTCAGAACAATATTAACCAAACAAAAATAACATTTACCTCAATTTTTTATATTCGTTCCAACTGCATGAAATGAACATGAAAATCAAAACAGTTTAGAATACGAACTCGAATATTTCATCGAGGTCATCAGTTCGTTTCAATTCAACTAACATTCATGACGCATAAACCCCATTTTGCACACAAAAAAACCTGTTGACAGTTTTTGGTTTCTTGGTCTTGAACCACTTTGCGCCTAATGCTTCAATTTACTAAGAGTTCAAGGATCAGTTTAGTGTGAGTTCATGTATGAAGCTTCATGAACTTGATGAACCTACCAGAATACGACCTAAACAATTTTTACCCAGTTCAGCCGGTTGGAACATCAACAGAATAGAGAGTTTTCGCCAGATCACGAATGACGACAGTAGGCGTGTAATATCCATGCGACTGTCAGAAAATGCTGAGTGCGCATGCGTGATGACGTGGATGGTGAGCTGGGTCGTCATTGGCGACTTCAAATTCCACCTTTTGATGGCGATGGCTTTTGGGACTCATGCTGATAAACTTACACTTATATAACTAGCTTCAATTTACATCTGTTAGTTCCATTTGTGTACGAAGTTCGACTCCTGTGTTGTGGTTCTCGATTTTAGCATTCATTCGTACAAAAGTTTTCTAATTCATCATAACCTCGGTACCTTATTTTTTTCCCAGAAAATATGATGTTTTTACCCTCTCGAAACCAACTGCTTGTCACGAGAATTCTGTAATTTTAGTTGTTGCATCTATAAGTTCGTATATCTATCCTGTTAGTAGGATATATCTGTACTTCTGTGTTTGTGATAGTCTGTACTTCAGTGGTAGGTAGAAACGAAGTAACTACTCAAAATTATCTACAGATATGTTACGGACGTGTTGTTAGACCAGTTGTTAGAACCAGTAGATGGGTAGTTACAGCAAAATCGGTACTTAGTAAGTATTTGAGACCCAAAAAATGCAGTAAGAACGCTGGAAAACCTAGGTTTGTCTTCTTCACTACGAGTACATACCCATAATCCAACTTTCTAAAGGTAAATATGATCAAAATCATCAGTAGGTAGGAAGATTTTATATCGTAAGTTAGGGGTCAGAAATGGATGTAAAGTAACCTAGTAGTAATAAATTTGTTCAATAAAAGTTGGTGTTTAGTTCAATAAAAAGATTTTTGGCGAATGAAAAGGAAAAACTTATATCGAGAGTTTTTAATTGACACTAATGATGGCGTCTGCCTGGTTTGCTTGACAGCAAGATAGTTCACTATATTTAAGCCCCTCAGAATCTGTTCCAGCTGTTCGCTATCAGCCATTTTTCACTGACTTCAAGAGTCCGCACCTTATTTTGTGACGACTCGAAATACGCCGAAAAAGTTATAGATCAGTTACAGAAACTTTGCATCCCTTTGGCGCATTCTTCTGGAGAACATAGAACTAATCATCTCTTATCATCAAGCAGATCCTTGCGCGTACGATAATTTATCGGGAATTTCTCCCTTCAAAGTGAAATGATTTCCCTCCAACTGCAGCTTGAAATTCATGCATTTCCGAAATTGAAATTTCGTGGCTCTAAACGAACATCAAATTTCTCATGGCTCCAATTTCCGTGTCAAGGTTTCACCATGGAAGGTTGACTCAATCGTTATAGTTCACAGATCCGCCACCTAGGGGGCGCCACATGGACGCAAAGTTTCTGTGGAAGACCTACAGCATCTACTAGCCCAATCTGTCTCGAGTCGTTGCGTATGAGGTGGCGAAAACTCTCTGAGTACACACTTTTGATTCCATGGGAACTCTTATGATAGGAGTCCTTATGAAATTTTGACAAAATTTTGCAAATACCAAATCAAACGAAAAGAGCGATTGAATAGTAAAAAACAGTGCTCTTCAGCAACACAAAATCACAGTATTATATATGAGAGTAAGCCCACAGCAAATCACTCAAGGTCCTGCTCTTTTCAGGATCTCATTCAACTCGAAACCAAAACAAACAAAAATACTCAAATCTACCACTACTTAAAGCAACAAAATAACGAAAAGTAAAGGGGCTACTTCCAAAGAAATGTTTGCTCACCCTGTCCTTTAGATGGCTTCTTTTTAATCTTGCAGCGTAAAAAACAAAAATGATTGTTAGTCAAGGTTGGTAACAAATGTATCAACATTGACAATGTATCGGCACTCAACAACACTGTCTTGGCCCAAAACCCTATAGACCTCCCAGGAAGGATTTTCAAAGATAGGAGTGCCTGGGGAACAGAACAGAAGCCAATGCCAGTGGGCTCTCGTACGCCTGTTTGGGTTGTTGGGTTTTTACTGAGGAAGATTATTAGAATGACGACTGACACTTGACACTTTCTCGAAACATAATTTCATTTAGGCGACTTTACAACTGACAGGACGAACTGAACCGAAAATACTACAGAGAGGTAAAGATGGCTGGAGCCTGCACTTGCGCAGAAGGCTTCAGTGCTTCCTAGATAAATATTACAATTAACATTTAGGTCTCCAACATGGGTAACCCTTATCCCGGTTGTTGGTCGCACCTATCTCCTGCCATTTGGCTTGTCTTTACTCCAGATTCCCGCCGATTATTAGTTTATTTTTTGGTTATCTACTTTTTGTCCAATTATTATTTATTTATTTTATAGTTATTTTTTATTATGTTTTTGGCTTAACAATGGACTACGTATGTAAATTATCCAAGAGTGATTCCTCTCGTATTTCTGTAACACTAAAATGATTGAAGTGGGATAATATATGGAAATTTACACATTTCAGTAGAGTCGGTACCTACTTTTTGTAATCACGATAGTATTTATCGAGAGAATAGAGTTGCCACAATTTAAAATGCACACAAGCAACTTCTTCGCACGCGTTCAATGGAATCAGCGAATGACTTGAATACAAAGAGAGTATCAAGCGAGATTTAATTTGTGAGGCCTCTAAATTAAGAAGTTTGACTTGCACTTCTCAATGCGTCAGTGAGACGAAATGTGAAACCCAGAAGTGCCATAGATTGATAATGCAGTTACAGTGAGCTTCAAAAAATAGTTTACAATCCAATAGCACTGCAAGTCACTGATCACTGAAACCCGAGGGAGAAAATCGGAATTGAATGTATGATATAAAGTCATCAGGAGCAAACAATTCTTGAAAATCATATTTTTTCTATCGTAATAAGTCTCTCAGAGAAACATTGCCGATAGTTCAATCATAAATATGCCGTAATAAAGGATCCCGTCAGTTTCTGATTCGAGCGGCATCTGAAGGATGAAGACAATGTGGTTTCACAAAGCGGCACAAGATGTCACAGGCGTTGGCCTCTTATCTGTTCCCCAGACACTCATGTAAAACGAAGACCAGAGGGCCGATCCAACTAACCTATGGCGGTCTGAGAAAAATGCAGATTGGTCCTGATTGTTTGAGCTGAGGTGTCCATACCGAATATGATTCAGCATGAATACGACGACATTTTTATAACTTTTCAGGCACTCAAGTGTGTTTGTTCCTCGTAAAATTAACAAAAAAAAGTATCTACAATAATTTTTGTACAACAGAACTTGACAAATTTACTTTACAGTTAAAGCGTGCAACACACCAAAAAATTACTTCATTGAACTTGCGTAATGACTTTGATTTTAACGATGTTGCAATAGTAATCAACAATATGCAGATATTACGCAAGTTGGTTGAGGCTATGGGTACATAACCAACCGAATTAAATATAAAAAAATGAAAACTCAGGTAAAAACAGTTGGGTAATGGCAAGAGCAACGTGATTTTGGGCACGATGGTCCAAAGTTCACTTGGGATGGTGCATCAAGGCCACTCGCCAATTCCTCACTGTTCCGAGTCAACAGTTCAGTTTTATGGGTACTGCCGCGCACCATTCCTCCCTCTCCTGTACCCCCTTAATGTTAGGGCTCTGGCACATGCCTCTGACAGGAGAAGAGCGGTTAGGGAGCAGGTACAAATTCTCTGCTTCCGGGCCTGTTACCTGGTCGGGCTTCCGGGGATAGCAGTAATGCCGTAAAAGGCTTATTACTCATCTCAATTACCAGTTCCACGGGCGAGGGGAGCCCCAGGCTACAGATGCACCGACCTCAGTCAAAGCATCACCTGCCTGCCCCTTAGTTTAGGTTGGATTCGTGGTGGTCGTGGTTGAGCAAACCCTACTTCATGGGCTTGTACCAAGAAGGCTATAAGGGGAGAGATGGCATCCTCAAGGGCTAGCCCCCTGAAGATGTCTCTCAGCATGTGAGTTCTGCTATGAACTCGGGTACCAACCTGTCTAGTTGGTAGGACCTTAGCTAGAAGGTTCAGCCTAATCTGTGGTGTTAATACAAACAGGTACCTAGAGGGGCTGATAGTTATGACTAGCTCCCCTGGGGCTCCCAGGTGGTGAGTTCCTTCCACTCCCTCGATCACCCTCCTAGGGTTTTCGGGGTTCATCTATCTGATTGCAGATGGAGGGAGTAGCGAAATCCTGTTTGGATCGGCTCTCCTTAAAACCAAATAGTAGTTATTTGTGTTCCTAGTCAACTTGGTGAAGCACTCGATGAAACTTATACCTATAACTATGAACATTTTCGTGTATAACTATCCATTTTGCTCAACACCTGCTCTTCTTCACCACCTTCGGACGTCATTCGCCCGTGCAACGTTGAATACATCTCACCAACTCTGTCAATCAATAATAAGTTGGAGAATAAAAGCTATGAAATGTGCGTATTGATAGGTAACTGACCTGGGAGGAACGTCTGTTGAGAGCGCCATTCTCAGGTGGCTCGGGACTGGTCGGGGAGCGGCCCTTCTTGATGACTTTGGCGTACATTTCATCGAGAGTGGGCACTTGAGGGAGAGGAGAGTTGGCCACTCTTCTGTCCCTCCGCGGCGAGTCTGAACTACACGTCGATACAGAATCTGAAAAGATGCACCCATTTACAGTGAGTTTAGGTTGACGAGGAACAGACCGGGTAATGTGGAGAGTGAAGAGTATTTAGTGGTAAGGAAAAAACCACTTGATGTTGGTACCTGAACTTTACCATAGTCATAGTGAATTAATCCAATCCATGATCTACCAAGTAGTCTTAGAAACGTTGGTCTTTTTATGATATTATCTAACTTAGCGACAAATCTAACTACATTCGAATGACCTAATAACATTCTTTACCCTGAGAAAACTCAAACCGTTTCCAAAGAAGTCTTACTCGAAGCTAACTAGGACCGATCTATTACCAAAAATACAGTTCCAGTAATGCAGCATAAAGGTCAAAATGAGTGAATTTTCAGAGAAAAAAAAAATCTGTTTGGATGACGATGACTCGCACTTTAAGTTCCTTATCAGAAATTTGATGAGTAAGTGGAAACTTCGTCCGAGGGAGCTGAAGTCTCACAAAGGAGGTCTCTATGAGTGCTAGGGATCATATCAAACTACCTGTGTATTATTTTATGTCGGACATACTAACTTGTTCCTGCAATAATTTAAAAATTTCTGTTACATCAAAAACTCCATCTGTTTGTCTCCTCTGGTCCTATTTGCTGAGCTACTTCGCTCATGTTTTGATAGAGCACAGCAATAGTAGACGATTTTTTCCAGCACTCTTTTCAACCTTGAGTGAACCTTCCTACTACTTATTCCATGCTTCTCCAGTTTTCAGCCTTAGCTTTCACAGCCACCGTTCTTCTTTTGGCTACCATTCTTCATCATACATATTTGAAGAACTACTAAGACTTTTTCATGCAAATCATATTAGGAATTATCTCCCAACTGCTTTCTCCGAGAATTACAGACAAATTCCAAGAGACTTTTACCTATTCTTTACTTCTCCCGTAACATTAACTTAACTACATGGGAATGAACAGTCCTCAATTAATTGACGCCTCGGAGCGTCAATCAATCAGAATGCTTCTCTAGTTCTCTGCCTTAGCTCTCAAAGCCTGTTCAGGGTGCTCGTAATTCTCGCACACTTGTTAAGTTCATTGGAAAATATAAACGGCAAGAGGAGTTAACGACAGTCTTTCTTGAATCAGTCAATTCAATAAATTTGTATTTGCTGTTGCTGGTAACATTGATCTTTCATCAAAGGAATTCGCTTCTATGTTACAGTCTAGTCAATTTCAAGAATTTATAATTAAACACACTTCCCGATATGAAATTTAATTAAATGGGTATAATTACATCGTAGAGTGGAGTATCAATGCATCAAACTAAGGTCGATTAACAAATCTTCTAGGAACTTCCTTCTTGTAAGATACGCTATTGTATAACTGTATAGCCTGAACAACATGTTAGTAGGCAGTTAAAAATAGTTCGTTATTCTACTTGATCCGAACCCCCCTAAATCAGTTACGATGAGGAATTGGAGAAAGAAGCAGAAAAAAACACTCTTCTTCAATTCGCGAGTGTTTCAGGGCATGGGCCATCTTATCCCCTCTCTCTAGCCTAAAGATGTTTAAGCAATATTAATCTTTTCTCTTCGGGAAATTGGGTAAAGGATATCACCCTGCAGGGTATAGTAAATATGGTACTAACAACTCTGCTATGGACTCAACCCACAACATCCAATTTCAGCAGCACTACCTTGTGCCTAGATCTACTAGTAGACGAGACTCGTGACAACTGAAACGAAGGTTGAAAGTCCGATTCTCCAGTTGTGTACTAAACGAGATCCCTGGTATGAATTGCATGGTATCAGGTTGACCATATTGAATCCCAAACAAGCCAACAGCCTCACATTTCCATTTTTAAAAATTGCTTCCCTTTCTCTCTATAAAATGAACCATTCTAACCAGGAAAAAGGATAAGGGAAAAAATAAAAGACATAGAGTAACATTGAATAAAGGAGCTCTGGGCGAGAAACCCTGTCACAAATGGGGAATAAACATTTTTAAAAACTGTTCTGTGATCAGTTTGCACGCAGCAAGAGAACATCGAGCATCTGCCAATGGCAAAGATGAGGAACCTGCTCAGGCATCACCAAAAAATCCTTCCATGGCCAACAAATAGTGAGACCGAATCATCTTCTACTTTTTACATGGAAAATAATTGGAAGGTAGAGTGGAAAATCGCTTGAACCTGAAGAACCAATCAATGGTGTAGCGACGTGCTGCCAACCAAGAAACAAGTACGCACAACATCAACATGTAGATTATTCAAAAATATTTATCTCCCCGCAGATACTTCCAGACTGACCAAAGTCCACAGACCAACTGCCAATTGCAAATCGAAGTAGATATTCGAAACATGCAGAACAAATCTGACACGTTTTATCAATTCATAAAATTTATCAACACTGGTAAATAGGAGGAAGCAGCGTACACCCAATGGAATACTTAAAATCGAAGCGAATTGCATAAAATACTAAGCAAGTTTGTTTAGCCATTAAGGAGGAGTACGTAGGCAACAAGGTTCAAAGCGAATTATCAAATCAAAACAATTCAAAGAAATACCAATGCAATTTTTTTTTTAAAGTTAGATAAGTAAGCCAGATAAGCAGGGAGAGCGCGAAATAATTCCGATGATTATTGGTTTCGGAACAATCTAAAAACGAGAAGATCACAGGAGGGAAAGCGCTGCGCAAAAATTTAGGGTTCATGTAAGACAGAGTAGGTAAGTCCTCTTACAAGCGAATTACACAGGTACCAGTACATAGAGAGAGTCAAAGGTAGATTAGTGGGGAAATTATTGTTTGATAAGCGTCTACTCCAATATTGATGAATTCTCGGGTTTACATAGTAATTCGAAGGAAAGTAACTTACTTTGAGAGTTAATCATAGGTATGGATATACTGTAATACCAAAAGAAATGAAAGTCGAAGAAGAGAGATGTTTCACACAGTAGTTTGTTTATTCCACAATAAAACGAAAGGCTGATATGGTTGTACGGTACCTCTAATGAACAACTTCGTATTGATCAACACTATATTGATTTATTTCATACCAGTCCCGAGTTCAAACAGCTAACTACAGCCAACAAGTAGGCAGTAAAAGTTTCATACAACCTTCTTACCACTCTAGAACGAGAAAGGGACCTTGGAGGTGAATTAACGTGTGAATTACTAAGAAATGGCATGAAATCCCTCTAGAAGTTTCCTAAAATTTAGGAGGTGCTGAATCCGATTTTGAGGTCAAAAATAGGAAATTCCGACATGGTGAAATTCCTCATTATTATTTAATAATAATTCCGACATGGTGAAATTCCTCATTATTATTTAATAATAATTCCGACATGGTGAATTATTATTTAATAATAATGAGGAATTTCACCATGTCGGAATTTCCTATTTTTGACCCCAAAATCGGATTCAGCACCTCGAAAAACCTCCCAAGGCAAACTTTCAGCCCGAACTTCCTAATTTACGAATATACAAGACAGTGTAGAAAATACGAATGTTTAAAAAAAACCGGGAAAATGACGTCATCCTGGAATAGTTCATTTATGGCCGCTTGAAGCACTGAGATCGAGAAATCTCTAGTCCCCAGATGCAAAATTTCACGAAACAGTAAAGTTCGAAATCGGAAAACTGAAGAAAAAGTAGAAAAAGCAAGATGGGGAAAATTAGGTTTCCCCTGTTTTTGTTTGATAACTTTTCTCTTAGAAAACACGATTTCGTCGTCCCAATGGGCAACACTGGGAGGTGACGGCGATCCGAACAGCCCAATCAGCGAGCGTTCCCGCTTCACGTCCGTTTTCCCGGTTAGTTTTGAAATCAAAAATTTTGATTGTCTCCCAAAAATAACAGGAGACTTATTTTCCGAAATCAGCCCGATTTTCACCTATCCCACACCATCAACTATTCAGGAAAAATGCAAACAGAATTCGGTGAAATTCCTCATTTGGCGGGTTTCGAATATCCTAATATTCTTCAGAAATCATGAAAAAAATCTCCCGAATCCTTTATAATTTCCCATATTTTGCCCCCATGGCATTATTCCATCTCTCTCTTCTTTTCCTTAGGAAAGACCTTCACCCCAACTTGCAATTCCCATTGAAAACACAAACGGTGGATACAGCTTTCGTACAAGTACGCAACCACGAGAGACATTTTATGTCTTTGCGCCCCCTTTCCCCTTCATATGAAACCTCGTATTGTACTTTTGTTTGTGGAAATTTGATTGTGCTCGTTGATGGTTGCGATATAATGTACGTAAACATTCATTTAAACAATCACGCTCATGCCGCAGCTTGTTGGCCACGCACAACGGAGTGTTTTACGTAATACGATTGGGCAATTTAAATGAAAAAGGCTTTGGAGCTCACTCAGCTGATCAGTGACCACTCAGGCGCCTTCAGCATTCTCCATTGACCCTGCCTCTCAAATGTCAGCTTCCTACGTTCAACAGGAGAGGAAATGGCCTTGGAGCTCACTCAGCTGATCAGTGACCACTCAGGCGCCTTCAGCATTCTCCATTGACCCTGCCTCTCAAATGTCAGCTTCCTGCGTTCAACAGGAGAGGAAATGGCCTTGGAGCTCACTCAGCTGATCAGTGACCACTCAGGCGCCTTCAGCATTCTCCATTGACCCTGCCTCTCACATGTCAGCCTCCTACGTTCAACAGGAGAGGAAATGGCCTTGGAGCTCACTCAGCTGATCAGTGACCACTCAGGCGCCTTCAGCATTCTCCATTGACCCTGCCTCTCAAATGTCAGCTTCCTGCGTTCAACAGGAGAGGAAATGGCCTTGGAGCTCACTCAGCTGATCAGTGACCACTCAGGCGCCTTCAGCATTCTCCATTGACCCTGCCTCTCAAATGTCAGCTTCCTGCGTTCAACAGGAGAGGAAATGGCCTTGGAGCTCACTCAGCTGATCAGTGACCACTCAGGCGCCTTCAGCATTCTCCATTGCCCTGCCTCCGTAACGCTGTTGGATGAAGATACCTATTTTCCTCTCACGATCATGTTGACATCTCATTTGTTGCTCACATCATACTCGTATGTGAGTGCGCATAACTCATGCGCATAATTCAGCTTTCCGTACAGGTGCATTCATATTAGGGACCGTGTACCATGATTAATAAATTGAGAGCTTTCCAGTGAGTGGTGAACGATTTTTGTGGGGTGGAAAATGAGGAAGTTAGTTTTCCCTAGGAACGATTGGTTGTACGTGAAAATCATCAGAAAATTTCCGCGTGACGCTCCCCTCGTGACAGTGCCCCGTTACAATGCCCGCGTGACGATTTTTCATTTATGTGCCATAGTAAAGACATAAAATGTCAAAAGTCTGCCATTTATCCATAACCCGATTGTATAGATGATCCGATGGAAAACATCAATCTCTAATTACCTTGCATTACCCTCATAGGGGACCATCTACACGCCAACCCGCGCATTCTCTGAAAATTTCATCAAATTTGGATGGAAAATGTTGAATTTGTGGCTGTTACAAGGATTTTACGTGTGCGCATGCGCACTGACATCAGTTCCGGAGGCGATGATTTTCATAGAGGACCATCTACACGTCAACCCACACAATCTCTGAAAAATTCATCGAAATCGGACAATAAAATGAATAACTTTATATAGTTTTGCCCGTTAAAAGGATTTCATGACAGACAGACATGGAACCAAAACTTTCAAAAAGGATAAACTGAATGTAAAACGCGAGTGAAATTTTGATTTTGGAGAACATTGTCTTTAACCTTTCTGTTTTGAACATTCACCGCACAAAATGAGATCAGCTGATGTTATTATGTAATCCACGAACACTTTACAAGCTGGGAAGCCTAAAGCTAGGTTCACATAGGTGGGTAAAGCGCAAAAAGAGAAGTGGGGGTGTACCATAATGCAGAAAAGAGAGTTCACATGGCTGAATGATTACGCGATTACGCAGAACGTTCTGCGCAGAATTGTTTCCAAACCAAAACAATGATTCTGGTTGTTTTGTCAATAAACGAGACCGAGTCGATAAACCTTCTGTTGCAAATTATTCCGAAGTTTGGTGAAGTTCGTCTGTAATGAGTAAAATATCCAATTTTTCAAAACGATACTCTCTGTTCCAAAAGTCGACATCCGTAAAGATCAGTTCTCAATTGGCTCCAGCCAACTTTTGGAGCAGAGTATCGTTTTGAAAAATTGGATATTTCACGCATTAAGGCCATATCACACGAGCGATTTTTCAGCTTTTTTCCGCAGAAAAATCGCTGGAACGTGAAGAGGAAGAAGTACAGTGATTCAAGTATCCATGCAAGGGAAGAAGTACAGTGTTTCAAGTATCCATGCAGCGGGTTTTTAATTCCACTTCCCCACCCCCCCATAGCACAGCCTGCACCCTGGTGGAGCGATTTTTCTAGCTTTGGAATATTTAGAACGCGTTCTAATTTTTCTAGTCCGCCATTTTGTGCGGGAAAAAAAGCTGGAAGGAAACCATTGGAAGGTTCTCCATCGATAAGTAATTTGTGGTTGTAGCATTCCTTGATCTACTAGTCGACGTCTGTTCAGTTTTCTGCAGTTTTCCGAGAGAAAAATTAATCAGTTCTTCGTTCATTTTTAAACCTCCAACAAGTATGCCGCCGAAGGATATAGTGAATAGGTGGACAACAAGTGAAACTTCGCTTCTAAAACGTTGCTTCAAAATTCCACACTACTATAACCTGATCCAAAACTTGTAGTCAGTGAAAATCGCTGGCCGCCAGAATGCGCTCTATTCGCAGTTTTCTGCGGTTATTCTTCTTCAACTTCGCCTAACTTATTCTAACTTCCTCTTCACGTTCCAGCGATTTTCCAGCGGAAAAAAAGCCAAAAAATCGCTCGTGTGATATGGCCTTTACAGACGAACTTCGCCAAACTTCGGTATAATTCGCAACAGAAAGTTTATTGACTCGGTCTCGTTTATTGACAAAACAACCAGAATCATTGTTTTGGTTTGGAAACAATTCTGCGCAGAACGTACTGCGCGCTTCTGCGTAATCGCGTAATCATTCAGCCACGTGAACGCACTTTCTGCATTACGGAACACCCCCACTTCTCTTCTTACGCACTACGCATTACGGACTTTACGTACCTATGTGAACCCATCTTAAGACTGCTGCAATGACGTACGAACGTAATCACTAATTTCAATGTCAATGGGTGAATGGAATGACCATGTTTTCTATATAGTTTTTGGAGTCTATTTTTCAATTTATTTAGAGAGAGAAAAAACACTTTATTGAACATTGTAGAAGGACTGAAGGTGGATAAGGACTCCAGTAGTTGTCGAAACGTAATGGATTTGCCGAAAGTTCAAAATGAGATGCCAAAAGTTCAAATTGGTATGCCAAAAATTGAAATTGATTTATGCCAAAGGGTTTTTTTTGCGAGCGTAAATGTGGAGGAGTTAGTCGTGTGGGAGCCATTGCTGCTCCGTCCTCCAGTCCGAGTCCTCGGACTTGTTTCCTTGGGCCTCTTAGCCTCATGGAAACCGCTCGATGGACGGAGAATTGAGTTTTCACTCGCGTCCACATCATTACTTGAGCGTAGGATTTGGATCATTTGTTGGCAAGGCGTAAGGAGGCATTCTTGAGATAAATTGTTCAATTTATTGTTGTCGGTAGGTACATGTTTCGGCAAAAACAACCAGTTGCCTTCATCAGCCTCAATAAACCGATTTGGGGATCCTCCCTTGTTCCATTGCCTTTGTCACTTCATTGTCTGTTATAAAGCATACCGTTAATTCGAATTTTCCAAATTTTTGATCTGTAACCCAATGAAGTATGCTACATTGAAGAGTGGGGAAAACATACTTCATTGGGTTACAGATCAAAAATTTGGAAAATTAGAATTAACGGTATGCTCTATAGCAGACAAAGGCAATTGCACAAGGGATGATCCCCAAACCGGTATATTGAGGCTGATGAAGGCAACGTTGTTTTTGCCAAAACATGTACCTACCGACAACAATAAATTGAAAAATAGACTCCAAAAACTAATTTCATGCTCCCCGAATTTCAAATTACCTATTTATGCCTTCAGACAGGTTTTTTGAGCAGTGTTCTTACTACAGGTTTAAATGATAATGACCCAATAATACCTAATAATATAATTTATTAATTTTTTTTCTTCAAATTTTCCCATTTGAAAAATTGAATAAATTAAAATGTTGATTACATTTTCAGGGTTTTGAAGGATTGATAATAAACTTCCTTCTTGCTCAGATAAGACGCACATGGAGTGACGTCGTTAAGGGTAACCGTAGAAACAGAGTAAACTTATCGTCAGTTTTTCAACGTGAATATTAACCAACTACGGACCATCAGGAAATACTCATTGGGAGTGATTCATATACCATTCATACTTCAGATATGTATTCTTTAAATCAATCTAAACAGACAACGAACCTTGGTGATGAAGAACGAGAGAGAGGTTAGGAGGGTGCTGAGAAGCGTTATGCGGCCCGGAAGACGAGTGAGGTTGAGCGATTTGGGCGTAAGTCTCGCTCCCGCTCGTATACTCTCCAGCTCCCGAGGGGTCACCAACGTGTGAACTCTGCCTTTCTTCGATAGCTGCATACATTTCGTCAGAATCATCAGAGACAGTAGCATAGTGGGGATCCATCACACCTCCGCCATTTCTTCTGTTCGCAAGAATCCTCGACAGGGGTTCTCTCACACTTATAGACGTGTATCCTTCTGCAAAAATAAGAACACATGAAACATCGATAACAACCGCGAACAAACTAATAGATACCTATAGAATCAAAAGCCATAAAGTATCTAGGTGTAAATTCAAATGTTCGGCATTCTAAATACTAGTATCCATGATCTGCCAATGGTACTAAGGATTTGGAAAACCTTTTAAAGAGTTCTGTAGCATTATTAATTGAAATTCTCCAACTAAAAATCCACTTCAAGAAGGAAAATTGGCAACCCTTCTTTAAGTTTTCAGAACTAAGCCATGCTGATGCATTCTTCGTAGAATGAGAACAACCTCAGCTCTTGACGTAGAATGTTGGATTTTTTGTTATTTTTGAAGTATTTACGAAGTAGATGGCAAGGCTACAAGTAGCTACTCAATTTATTACGACTTAATGAAGAAGGTAGACGTTGCAGAAGTTTCAGGAATAAACCCGCTTCAACATCAAACTTGAAAAATGAATGAAGAACTAGTTTTAATGGCAAAATATGAAAAAAAGGGGGGGGGGGGCGATGAAGACCCCCTTAGCATTGACCGATTTTGATGAAATTTGGTATGTAGGCTCCATTTGGGGTCTAGTTGTGCCCCGAAGATTTTGGTTGATGTAGGTCACTTCTAAGGGTCACAAAATGAATTTTGAAATTTTGAAAACGCCCTAACTCAAAAAATTGTAATATAAAGGTTATTGTTTTTTTTCATCAATTTAAGATTCCATAGAATTTTTTGAGACCATGCGGAGCCCTGTAGGACAAACCGTTCACTCCCAAGGAGAATTTAAGGGTTGGACGTACGATAAATCAGAAACACGAGTGTGAATCGCAAAAGAGGCCTAATCTCCGTTCAAATTTTAGCTGACCGAAATGCGATCGATGTTTTCCTTCATGTTGGTTGGTGGTAACAATGGCAAAGCCGTGTTCTTTGCAGACCAGTGATCTACATGTATAGAAAAATAATAAACCATTGTGTAATAATTTGTAGCGTTTTTAAATCGCATTGAGAACTTCATTGCAATCGGTCATGAGGTGATACTGACGAACACTTACGGCTTTGTATGAAAAAACTATGGGTTTTTACAACTCAAAATCAAACTTTCTGTGAAAGAGAGCGTTTATGATAATGTCGGGCAGTGGGGGCTTCCCTCCCAAGACTTAAGGTGTTTTATTAACCCTAATTGGACCATGGTGTCACTAGTGTCACTGAAAACAATGTTTTCAGTAATAAGATGTCAACTTATGTATTCCACAGCTCCCCCAAGGTCACCAGATTATCTAGATTTAAACTGCAATTTGAAAATTAATGGATAGAGCTGATTTTTTAAAACCTATTTTGGTAAGTTATTAGAAGTAATAAAATAATTTTGCCTATGACATACATTTTGAAAATTTTCTCATTAATTTCTTTGAAAATATATTTTTTTTTCAATACTCTATTTTGACACTTTTAGTAGCTCACAAAAAAATTCTGCTGTTCATCAAATTTAATATTCCAATTAATCTTGGTTACTCCGGTGACACTTAGGGACAGCTGTGGAGTTCCTGAGATATGTTTGGTGACACTGGTGACACCATGGTCCAATTAGGGTTGACAAATTAGGACGGAACATGAGCAGAACTCTGTTCTTAGAAAAACCTTCAAAATCTTAAAAACGAGCTTTGGAACATGAAAGATCACAATACATCCGTTATCAGTCGTGCCGTATAAAATAAAACTGTGGTAAGCTAAAGTTTACACAGATAACGGCGTTAACCCGACGGAAGATACGCGTGAGAGAAGTATGGTGACTCAGCTCAGGCATGGGAGAGCCCTTGGAGCTCGGTAGAGCCAATTGAGACCCGTAACCTTACAATCAGACTCGTGCTCCACTTATAACGACGAGAAATAGAGAATGACTAAGGCTTGACTAGTTAAATAACCGGACGTGAGAAGATTTAACCAAGATACGGGAATGTGCGACGGGCACGCAACCGAATGCAGCTAGAAATGATTTACAATTGAATCGAGTTACAATCTAAATATTGATTCTTGTTGCTTCTTAATTGAAGAAAGTAGGAGAGCTTGGCATTGAACTTGAAGATTCATGTAATTTACAACCAACATTTTTTCTGAAATTTCTGTCACAGGTGAATTGTTTTTCCCGGGCAAAACCACTCGAGATCGTGTTCCCATTGTGCGCGATAGCTCACGACGGCCCTCAATTGTCATCGCCTTCGGACCAATATTACCAACACCAATAAGTTGAGCAGCTCAGCGAAACGAAGATCGTACTTACTGGAAGAATCGACCGAATCGCCACTGAAATGCTGCTGCTGCTGCTGTTGAGCGGGGATGGGGGGAGTCATGTAGGGAAGATCGTGATTAGCTGGGACGCTCCCCGCGATTGCTGATGCAGCCGGAATTTCGTCAGGTACTTCGTTTAGCGAGGGGGACTTGCGTGCCTCTTCCCTCTCTACTTGCTCGGGACATCGCCGGCTGTAATTTGAAAACAAGTCTAAAATTGTAAAAATTGAAGCGAAACAGGGAATAGATTTTATTACAATTGAAATAGCATTTACAGATTTATTTCAATCTTTTAATAATTCAATTCAACCTTTTACAAATTATATTCAACTATCCACCAATTCAACTAATCCCAACCCTTCAACTGATCTCATGAGAAAACAAATCGTAAAACGCTGCAAATCATTGCTCAAAGGTTTATTATTTTCTGTATAGATCACCCTTCTGATTTGAATAGGATTGAAAATGGCCTTGGAGCTCACTCAGCTGATCAGTGATCTGAGGAGTGAAGAAGATCTCTTCGAATGCTGGAGACGCCTGGAAGAGCACTTTCATTCAATAGGATTGAAAATGGCTTCGGAGCTCACTCAGCTGATCAGTGATCTGAAGAGTGAAGAAGCCTTTGAGCAATGATTTGCAGCGTTTTTTACCCACCAACATTTTTTTTACCTACCAACTTTTTTTTACCTACCAGCTAGGTACTACCTACCACACCATACTGGCTTCACACCTTCACAATCAAGTTTATTAGAAAGAACTAAACGCTTTACACTCGATTGGATAAATAGAAAGCTTCATATTGAAATTTAATTACTGGTTACGCAGAAGGCAAAACTGTATACAAATCGAAGAAATGAACAGCTATCGCATTTTAGTCCTATAAAATTTGAATGGATATTAGACCTCTTTTGCGATTCACACTCATGATTCTGTTTTATGGAAGGAAAACCTTCAAGTACTCGTAGGGACCGAACGGTTTGTCCTACAGAGCTCCGGGTGGTCTCAAAAATTTTTAAAAATTCAATACTATTTAAAATTGGTGAAAAAACGATACCTTTATTTCGAGAGTTTTCGAGCTAGGGCACTCTTGAAAATTTCAACCCTTAATTTTCACCCCTTAGAAGTGACCTACATCAACCAAAAGCTTCGCGGCATAACTAGACCCCAAATGGAGCCCATATACCAAATTTGAACCAAATCGGTCCAGTGTTGCTAAGAAAAGTGCCGCGGACGGCGGACGGACATTGCAAATTTGGATTCTACGCACCTTGAAACGTAAAGTGACAAAGTTTGAGGGGGGGTTATAAAAATTTTTTGCGATACGATCACATAGGCTTATTATTAGAAATAATAAACCAAAAAGCGATATATGCGATTAATGCAACTATAAGCGATTGTCGGCATTGCACACAGAATGATTCTGACATACAATAGACGTTGAATTGGCAAGGCGCTGAGGTCACGTAGGTAGATTCTATGTACGTACAAATAAAATAAAATTTAAAAAACAAATTTTAAATGGGGAGGACGCCCAGGATTCACCCGACGCTGGCCCTAGGGATGAAGGAAGATGAGGATGGTGGGGGTAGAAGAGAAGGATGATGGGAAGTCCCTCTATACCACCAGTTCAAATATGAGCCGAGCAGGACACGGGTGGTGATACCACGGAGTACGCCTACTGAGATGCCCACCTCACGCAACTCCGTGGCACTTTTCCCGCACCACGACAATGTTGCAGTCGTTACCCACCTACGTGTAGCCTACTACTTATCCTGACCAATCAGCTACTTTCCATGTCCATCCCCTCTAGTAGAGAGTTGAATATAATTTGTAAAAGGTTTAAATGAATTTGTAAACAGTTGAAATAAATCTGGAAAAGGTTGAAATAAATCTGTAAAAAAAATGCTATAATAAAAAAATGAGCTTTAGCTAAACTTTTAACATTTTTCATATTTTGAGAACGCGGTCAAGGGAGATCTCCGCACAAAGATAATGTTTTGTTCTTATGATGTAAAGGGGTACCTACTGAACGTCGACATGTTAGTAATTAAAAAACATTTTTTTAATCAATATTGAATATTATTTAATTAATATTAAATTGTGGAAACTTATGTAAAACACAAACGGTGGATACAGCTTTCGTACAAGTACGCAACCACGAGAGACATTTTATGTCTTATGTTTAATAAATAAATGTCTTATGTCTTATGTTTAATAAAAGCTTTCCAATGAGTGGTGAACGATTTTTGTGGGGTGGATAATGAGGAAGTTAGTTTTTCCTAGGAACGATTGGTTGTACGTGAAAATCATCAGAAATTTCCGCGTAACGCTCCCCTCATAACGCTCCCCGCGTGACGATTTTTCATTTATGTGCCATAGTAAAGACATAAAATGTCAATAAATGTTATTAGACCAAGTAATTAAACTAATTACCAACATATCTACGACAATGAATATAAGTGACTGAAACGAGACACTCACTAAACAACGTCTTGAAAACACCACTCCCTACTGCCACAAATCGTGAGGTTTTCGTCTTTTCATCAACATCCAACAACTTCAATAGCTACTAATGATGGGCTATTGTTCGAGTTTTGATGACTTCGTTGTGACATATTTGTTACACATTTGATAATTTATAAGACCGATATTAGCGACACAAATAAGTTGAACTGCATAGCGAAACGAAGATAAAAGTACAAATCCCAAAACAAACGAAATTTAAGTAGGTGGGTGAGGCGGTTAATGGAGAGCAGACCGTAGATATGCGAGAAACACCGCACCCATCATCAACATAAGGAAGTGAAGGTAACAATCATTATTTGCCCAATCACTCTCCGTCTTTCTTCTTTACGTAATTTAGGAAACCTCGTATTTTTTAAATCGCAAATTGAACAACAAGGACCAATATTCTTTCAAGATGCAAAAACGGTAAAAACTGCGCCAAAATCTCAGCTTTCCAATGGTATAATCAAAAAATATTTTACAACCACATTAAGGGGAGAAATTTGTGTCAGAACGCGGAAAAACCTGCATTTTTTCAACGAAATCAGCGTTTCGCCTAGATGATCTGAAGGGTAGGACGATGGAAGTGGGTGGGTCCGCGCCGCAGTAGACCGCGAAGCCTCTGGAAACAGGAGGCCAGAGCGCTGATTTCGTTGAAAAAATGCACATTTTTCCGCGTTCAAACACAAATGTCTCCCCTAAATGTGGTTGTAAAATATTGTTTGATTATACCATTAGAAAGCTGAGATTTTGGTGCAGTTTTTACCGACTTGCATCTTGAAAAAATATCGGCTCTCGTAGTTCAATTTGCGATTGAAAAAATTCGAGGTTTCCTAAATTACGCAAAATTCTCTTTTCCGAGGGCTTTTTCAAGTCTTAAACCTTGACTCAAAAAAAGGTAAGGGGCCTATCCTAAAGGAAATTTAATGCTCTTTCCAACGGTATCCTCAAATTGTAATTACCATAGCTAATTAAAGGAGTTATGACCTATTTAATGACGTAAGGTCAAAATCACGGAAAAAAGTTTAAAATTAAAATAATTTGAAAACGAAGCCTTTAAAGAAAATTGCTATGATACATTTTTTGTTGCAAATTAGTTGTAGAGTCGGCTCGTTAGGCTTACACCCTGTATAAAAAAGTCTCTTCATGACACAAGAAACTGAGAAACCTGCTTCTTATTTTGGGTGTTTTGAAGTCGACGAGATGATGTTAGACGGAAAACAGTTAGAACGAGCCATTTTTGGTGTTGGTAGCCCTGGAGACCAGGTAAAGATGTAACTTCGCCTATAGGAAAGGAGACAGGGACTTACCTGGAAGGTGTCGTATTCACTGCTGTTTCGTTGGAAGTGCTGGGACCAGGATTATTGGTACCATTGGTTCCAACTTGAGCATAAGGATGTTCATCTGAAAATGAAAAGCTACGATGTAGAGCATGTTTTATTCGTCTAGAGGTCTTTGAGGTTATAAAAATAGTTTTTTATTAACCAGTTTTTATAAAAATGTTAGGCACCGTAAATGTATACATTTTTGAGGTAGGGAGGGGTTCCCAGAATGGAAGAATAGGTACTACTTGGAAATAAGGAAAAGGGTAATTAAATATGGAAAACACACTTGTTTACTTTACAACTTCTTGGAGAAGTAGAGTGATACGAGATGATACGTAGATGGGGCCTGATAGTTAACCTTGTAAAATCTAACGTAATGGTGTTCCGTAGAGGCGGGCGATAGCAATGGACGTGATGAGTCAGTCAGAGTTGTGGGGACGTTCAATATTAGGGAGTCACTCTCACCCCCAAGCTGTCCCACGCTACACAGCAACAGCAGCAGCACATTGGTTAGAACTGTGTGTACCAAACGGTGCTCTTGAAGTGGATTGTGCTATTAAATGCTGAGCAGGTTTTTGGGGTGGTTTGGTAACCACCCCCAAAAACCCCATGGCATCCCTATGTTACGGCGCTCATATTTGGGGTTGGGCACAGTAAATGAGATGTACAAGTAAAGCTATATTTCGCAAAAATGATACTAGGTTTACCGAAAAACACCCAAAATTACTTCATGTACTCTGAGACGGGAATGGAGCAGCTATATGCCCATACATTTTCCCTTCATTGTGGCTACATTATCAGGACTCTAAAATTGTCATATTATCGATATTAGCGTACGGCGGCGGAGGTCATCCATGTGGGGTGTTCGAGGTTTGCACCAATGCAGAGGCTGGCTGGAAGCCGCGGATGTGGAATACTGGAGGATATCGGCGTTTGCCATGCTGAGTTCTAAGCAGTGGTTGCGGCAGTTCATTCATCATGGAGGCACCTCAGATACTCCTTCAATCCTGGTGACCTCTTCGCTGAATGGCAGCTGTTCGCCTTGTGGGTTCAAGGGTGGATCATGAAGTTGAGTGGCCATTGACCCTCAACTGAGGGCCCGGATGATCGGCACTCTATCTGTTCAATGTGTAACATGGGCGCCCCAGAGGCGTCTATGTGTACCTTCTGTATTCAGAGTCCACTACTTTGGGAGAGGAAGCCTGAGCACAGGGGAAGTGATGGACCTCCTGAAAGTGGGAGCCTCTGGTACGGTATGGGAAGATGCAAGCCACTTAAGGCGTGAGCTCATTGGCGAGTTCAACAGGTGAAGTTATATAGTTAGGTGGCTTCCTCTATGTTGTTCTTGCGACTTTGCTGCTGTAATCGTTATCACTAACTAGGTGCAGTCGTAGTTTATTTGTTGTTTATGTTTGCTTACCTCAAGTATTTTGTTTATAATCTATTCAGATAAACACGTTTTTCAGTCATTCATTCAAAACGTTCAAGCTGTCTCCATGAACTTACTCTGTTTGAGTTGATCATAAGGGTGTTCCCCTCTTAGTCTTGCATAAGGCGACAAACTGTCGTCAGTCTGACTAGGTGTGTAGCTGCTATCCACAGTCAAACCACTCGTCAGCAAACGCTTCTTCCTCCCGGCATCTGAAAATCCAACGAAAAAAAATTGAATAACTCAATACAACAATATCAAATTGAATAGAATATTTATTTTTACAATTTCACAGAAACTAATATGAACGTTTACAACACCACATTCAACAATTACAAAACATGGCAAATAAAATGAACCGTAAGAAGCGTAGGCAGTGCTCAAAGCTGAGATTTTTTTTTCACCTTCTACAGTGGCATAAAGATCAGAGTTGGTGTCAACGTTGTTTTCCGGAGGGCCCCACAATTTTTCCGACGTTTCTCCAGAGTCCACCGGCAAGTCTGGAAGACTCCTGGTCGCTGTTGCCACTGCATTTTGACCTCTAAGCAACAGTGAGAATCGTTTGAAAAAATGCAGTGCTATTAAAAAAAAAAAATTTTAAACAAAAACGGTAGTGGAACCGTGAAAGCAGTGGAAGTGTTTGCACCAATAAAGTCTTTTCAATAAGAAATAATGTATTTCATACTCATTTAATAATCGATCTAATAATCCTAATCTAATAATAATAATAATCTAATAATCCTATCTCGTCAGTTTTGAAAATTTCAAGTTACCAAGAAATTTGTGATATTGTAAAAAATGTGAAACAGTTGAGAAGATCAAACCCAAAAAGACTGTTTTCTAGATCAGTTTTAGAAATGATATGAAATTCTTGAAACCGTTCGGGATCCTGAGTTTATAACTATCCTAAGAACCAAACTTCTTCATTTCGTAGTTTTAGGAATTTTTTTAAAGGATTATTACAGGTTTAGACTCCGATCTAGTCAGGAATTCAATTGTTTTTTCTCGCTTGCTGAGGAAACAGTTTTTGATTTATAACGAAATACGTACTAAAAACGTGATATTTTGGGCACACAGTAACAAGATGAAACTAAAACAGTTATGAAAGAAAAAGTTAAATTTTTAGTACTTGTATTTTTTTCAATAACTTTATTTGCCCTCCTGAAAAGTTTTAAATTTGGAGTTTGAGGATTCGAGGTTACATCGTCGATAACCAGGTCTGTCAAGTTGGATGGGCAGTATGAAAACTTCTCAACATAATATAGTCGCAACAGGATAAAACGATGACGAGGGTTCTAGTTACATGAAAGAATAAGATATTTGAGGAAAATGAATCTAAGAATGATGACAAACAATGGAACAAGTTTTGATAACAAATGACAGACGTGCGAATTGAAAAAAAATTGGATCCTTCCTATCAAGTACTTTAGTTGAATACTGTTTTTCCAATGGCAGGCAGATTCCTTCCTTTCTTACTTGCTTGTTATCCGAGGGTTCTGATAGACAAAGTAGATAACTAGGTTTCCAAAACGACATGAAATTGTAGGAAAGAATAAGTAAATGTATTTATTGTTTGTAAGAGATTCGGCCTGCAATTTTTCGAATTAAAAACTGACAATGATTCTAGTATTAGTCACCAGGCGGAAGACATCACTACTCAACACACGGCTATGGAAACAGCCTTGAGATCGCGTGCATCCACCGGCAAAAAGACTAATCTAAACGTGAGACGAGCGAGCATCAACATTGCAATGAATAAAGAAGGCAAATTATGGACTACTACAAAATTCGCGAGAATGCAATTCATTTTCCTTATTCAGAAATTTTCATAAAATGTTTTAGAATCCACCAAGCTCAGTTTTGAAAACCAATTAAATTTACGCGTAAATAACGCGTAAAGTTCTGGCAAAGACAATCTGGGTCAATCATTGAATTTTTGGCTACTATCTTCCTCAAATTCTCTACATTTTTTGGATGCTTTTTCGAGCAGCACACTATGGTTTTCTTCCATTTCAGTGAACCCTCTTTCGAATTTTTTTTTTTTTTTACTGTGAGCCAAATTCCCCATTTTGAAACATTTTCAGACATCAAGATTTTACTAATAAAAAAATTTGCGTATTGATCAGTTTGGCTTCCGAGTCTACCAAGGTAGCGGAAGCTTTTTTTCACTTTTCAAGGTTGAAAAAAAGTTCTCCAAAATTGAAATTTCCACTCGCGTTTTACATTTCAGACCTTTCTGAACAATTTTGGTTCCGTGTCTGTCAGTCTGTCATGGAATTCTTATAACCGGCATAACTATATGAAGTTATTGTCCGATTTCGATGAAATTTTCAGGGATTGTGCGGGTTGGTGTGTAGACGGTCCCCTATGAAAATCATCACCACCGGACTGATAATAGCCGCTGCGCACGCGCAAACATGAATTCCTCGTAACAGCCATAACTTCCACATTTTCTATCCGATTTCGATGAAATTTTCAGGGATTATGCGGATTAGGTTGTAGACGGTCCCCTATGAAAATCATCACCCCCAGACTGATAGTAGCCGCTACGCATGCGCGAACATGAATTATTTGTAAAAGCCATAACTTCTACATTTTCCATCCGATTTCGACGAAATTTCTCAGGAATGTTCAGATTAGCGTGTAGATGGTTCCCTATGATTTTTTTTTCGAGTCCGAAATTTATAGCTGCGTCATTCGCAAGAAAAACGAGGAGAAGTGAAAACAGTGGGTCGATATTTACAATTTTTGGAAAAACTCTAAAAAAAACGGACAAAGAAAGCGGCGCTAACTAGAAATTTTCCGATACAACAAATATACGATGCCGAGTTCTGATCCGTATATAGTCAGTTTAGAGGAGAACCGCACTAGGTCACAAATTCAATATTTCAGTAAATGACATTTAGAATGAAGGGTGCTTCAGAGTCAGCATAGAAGTTCACGAATTAATGGGACTTCGCAGAAACTCGCAAACCTACAAGTGTTGTTTTGTTTACATTTTTCATTGCGTGAACAAAGTAAAGATCTCTCATTATTTTTCACGCGCATTACCCACGAGGATCTGAATAATTAACGATACACGCGCCCCTCGATTTTTTTTTTCAAAGACAATAATCGGCAGAGTGCGTAACCACTGAATTGTACCTGCTTTCTCATTAAGGGAAAAAGAAAGTTTTCGAGGCAATAAGATGGAATCTCACTACCGAGCGAAGGAATAAATGTCACCGCCAATCGACAGTTATGGAATTGGTTACGAAGTAATTTGAAAAATTATTCCGCATCGAGCAACTTTTTGTAAGGACCAACAGAAATAGATCATGTTGCGTGTATTTCGACGAAGTGGTGTAAATTAGGCGAGTCGACTAAAAGGTCGATATTGATAAAATATTCTTTTGAAGTGAAATAATGAAGTCTCTTGTCTCAAGCAAGAGAATCAAAGAGTAGAGTTACGAAGCAGGCTTTTGTACGGAGACATCAGAGCTGCTAATGCATCCATATATTTCCAATATTGTTAGTTTTGTTTTCCAATGCAAATGGGTTCAACAAAATAAAGTGGAAAATCGTGGATGAATCATTGAACACTTTTCGAATAGTCCAATTTCTACCATTTGTACGCTGAGGAGACGACGAAATTGCCAAATGGGACGGAATTGAACACTTTATTTTCATACGTCTGCCATACCAATTATACTCGTATTCGAAACACACAGAAGAATTCAAAACCAAACAAAATGCAACGTTTTGATATGAGAAAAAATACGTGTCCAAAAAAAAACATGGTTTCTACGATCTAATAATTCAAACAATCGAAGGGGATACATTCGAATAATTGTAAAAAGTTTTAATCGAGAGTCTTCGATCAGACACCATGAGTAAAAACATGGCTCTTATATAAAGAGCTTATTTACTCACTTTTTAAGCGGGACTCAGTCGGTCGCCGTTCGTTCCTCGTTCCGGGTTAGTATTTCCGTAAATTATAGGCGCCCAAACTTAAAAATTTTTACTTACCTAAATTTGAAAAAAACAAGGACTGCCGCTGGAATCATCAAAATCGAATAATTGCCAGAAAAAAGGGGGAAAACCCGTTTATTTAGTTATGTTTATAAAACATTTTAGTTTTTCAATTGCCTAGACTGCTGCACTAATGAATTTCAAAAATCCTTGAAAATTTCAAATTTAGGTACAATTTTCAAAGTTTGAGCGCTTGTAACTTGCGGAAATACTAACCTGGAACGAGGAACGAACGGCGACCGATTGAGACCCTCTTGAGACTTGAAATTAAGTTTTCAATTATTCAACAGTTTCTAAATTTATTACGTGCCTTCTGGAAGATGGGTGGGGGCAGGTTACTAAATCGTAGATACCTTAAATGTAAATGATGAGGATGATTAAACGAATTAAAAAAATATTAAATGAATTAAGCCATGCAATTTTTCAGAAAAACAGGATGCTGTACAAAATAATAATGGTTAATATATAAGGGATTGGTTTGTATTCGAGAAGAAAACGTTGACAAGGAAAAATTTGGATAAATCAATAAAATAAAATAGATGGGACATGTTCGCCCCACTTGTAATTCTTTAAATTCATATTATTGCCAGTTTAGTACAGTTGATACACAACGCCCTAAGATCGGATTCTTAGGATTTATCCTGGACTATCAGACACTTTAGCTGTCTCCTTCAATATAATCAACAAATCAGCAAAAAAATTTAATAGATGAGGGCTGTGAGTCCACTCAGAAGCCTGGAAACTATGGGTTTTTCCTTTCAAAAAAATAACGGTTTTCACGGTTCCAGTACCTGAATGGAACGGTTCTGAAGAACAGCTCTTCCTCATCATGGAAGTACAGGACTTCTTACATTCAAGACAATTTCCAAAAATATGTTTTCGTTTATATCTACCCAAAATCCGAGAGCTGGATGATCTGAAAATCCATCAGTAGGATTAGCAGAGAGGAGATGATTGCTCCATAAAAAATCAACACTAAAAATCAGCAGCAAAACCACAAACAATTCATGTGAACTTGGGTGAAAAAGACCCGTACAAACGTGAGGCGCGAATTCATATCCTTGATTTTCAGCCTTACTAAACCCCTAGGAACAACAGCGACCATTTATCAGGCTGAAACTCACGCCATAGAAATATGCGCACAAGAGATCGCCAAAAAACGACTCAAAGGTGCAAGAATTTACATAATGTCTGATAGCCAAGCAGCCCTAAAGGCCATTGCAGCCTACTCAATAACATCAAGGCTAACCTGGGATTGTCTGAACTCCCTGAAGGCTGCGGCTCGGGGCAATAAGTTAACTTTGCTCTGGGTCCCTGGCCATGAAGGAGTAGATGGCAATGAAGAAGCCGATCGACTCGCTAAGCAGGGATCGGAATCCCAATGTTTTGGTCCTGAACCCCTACTCGGGGTTACCAAGAGCTTCATTACTCAACAGGTCCAAAAATGGGAGGATAGCAAGAGAGCTGCGTACTGGCGCAACACTCCAAAGCAGAGGCAAGCCAAGCAGCTAATCACCATCTCCAAAAAAAGAGCAAAAGCTCTGCTGACGCTAAGGAGGAAGGACCTTCGCACCATTGTGGGTCTCCTGACTGGCCATTGCCCCCTGAGATACCATCTCAACAAGATGGGCAAGGCCAGGACAGTTGAATGTCGACTCTGCTGCGAAGGAGTCGAAACAGCAGAACACATTCTCTGTGAGTGTCCTGCTGTAGCATCTACCAGATTCCGGCATTTCGGTAAGAGTACTCTTGTCCCGGCCGAAATTGCTCGGGAAACGCCCGAAAAACTTCTTCACTTTGTGAAAGAAGAGGTTTTCAAACGGGCACTTAAGTGAAAAAGGGAATCCGGTCACAATAGATCAAACCTATGGTCTCAGTGACTAAGGGCTTGCCCCGTCCCAGTAAATCAAAAAAAAAAAATCCTTGATTGATATTATTACGGCTCATGAGGGTGAGTAGTAACTGATTATGTCATAATTTGAGCCATTCCGAACGGATTCTACAAAATGATTCTCGTCAGAATGACCCACCCCCAACAGATCTGTTCTTAAAGACTCAGGTCTGTCATCGTCATCAACTGTCCACACTGGTCTATAGATACAACGAATTTAAAAGAATTCAAGCGGGGTAGAAAATAAAGACCCATACCAGAAAAAAAAGACCAAACTCATGAGAGAAATCAATCAAATAAAGAAAAACGCAATGCGCCATGTCTTCAAAACTAAGTTTTTCTAATTTACCTTGATAGTACTCGTCGATTAGACGTAACAATACATTTCTAATAAACTCGTAAATCAGAGCAGGAATTGAGGAATCATTAAATGAAATAATTATGTAGGCAGTCAAAAGTAAATAAAAGTTTATTGTATCACGAGAGCAGACGACAAGAGTATGTAAGGTGACTATGGTACACTCGTTCAAAATATCCACGCAAAACCTACATACATAAGCAAACTGTTGGCACATTGTAGCTTTTGTGGCAACTAGCGACCTTATGGTGAAGGCGAATCATAGCGCTGATGCACTAGGGCGACAGCGAGGCGCGACGCTAAAATCTCGAGTTTTGTCCACTATGGAGCGGACTTCATTTTTCGACCCGTTGTTTTGCCAGTCCCGAGATACCCTCGGTGAAAAACGTGGTCGAACGGAGAAATGTTCGTCTTTGGAAGCTCTGGAAGCTGAAGAGTAGGAGGAAGTTGCTGGAAGAAGAAGGAGGCAATGCATCCATCCAATTAACGAGAAAAGAATGGACTTAAGGGAACACACCACCTTTCCCAAGATTCAGCGATTTCCTCCCAGCTATTCTCCTTCACCAAGTTTTTGTGGTAGTTAGTTTTGATAGATCATGTGGGATGGAAACGTGGTCGGACGGAGAAATGTTCGTCTTTGGAAGCTCTGGAAGCTGAAGAGTAGGAGGAAGTTGCTGGAAGAAGAAGGAGGCAATGCATCCATCCAATTAACGAGAAAAGAATGGACTTAAGGGAACACACCACCTTTCCCAAGATTCAGCGATTTCCTCCCAGCTATTCTCCTTCACCAAGTTTTTGTGGTAGTTAGTTTTGATAGATCATGTGGGATGGAAACGTGGTCGGACGGAGAAATGTTCGTCTTTGGAAGCTCTGGAAGCTGAAGAGTAGGAGGAAGTTGCTGGAAGAAGAAGGACCCAATGCATCCATCCAATTAACGAGAAAAGAATGGACTTAAGGGAACACACCACCTTTCCCAAGATTCAGCGATTTCCTCCCAGCTATTCTCCTTCACCAAGTTTTTGTGGTAGTTAGTTTTGATAGATCATGTGGGTTGGGATATGCTTGCACAGGCAATACTAGAAGCTTTTCAGCGTCTTTGAGAAAAAACAATTTTAAAAACTGTTATTGAACAGTGTGGCAGGCTGGACTACATTCTGCTTCTGAGTAATAGTTCACAGCCATGCCACGGGAAAATCAGCACCGGACGGGCCCCGGATAAAATGCTGAAAATTCGGTACTCGCCCGACTGTTTCACAATCCTTCTGGGCAAACGGGCAGACTCAGCATAAGGCAAAACTGGGTCGAAGAAGGATAATTCGGTTACAGGATGGCGGTTCGGAAGGTTCTCCTCGGACATAAATTCTGGTCCAGGTGGTTACCGTTGGGTTTGAGGACTTTGGTGATCTCCACGTCTTGAACGGTTCGGCATCGGGCGTACGAAAGGTTAATCGGTATCGCGACGGGTCGACATTCGGATCCTGGCAGGACGATCAAGGAGGGACTACCACTGTGAGTACTAAATATTAACAACTTCGTGGACTGTCTTCCAACCTAGGGCTGCCAGTGTCTTATTAGGAGAAGTATTAATTTCTTAGGAGTCTTTAAACAACAGTAATACAGTAATTTTAATGTAAGCCTTCTAGGATTAAGCGAGCAGCGAGCAGTCTCATCTTCCCTCATCCCCAGGGCCGGCGTCGGGTGAGTCCTGGGCGTCCTCCCCATTATATTTGATTTATTTATTTATTTTCATTTATGGCGTGCCCCCTCCGTCACAAAAGACATTTTGTCTTTGAGGGGAGTTTATTTATAAAAAAAAATAAAAAAAAAAAAAAAAAAAATTTCCCCCATCCTTTGTTAGGTCCGGGCGTGATTATCACATCTCCTTAGGTTCCCCATTTTAGTAATTATAATTATTTACTTTAGCAACTCAGCTTTGTTCTTCACCCACTCTTCCCCAGCAATACCCAGGCTCTTACAAACAGTTTTGTTGCCTTGTTTGAAGGCAACATAATTCACAGCAACTCGTAAAACATAGTCCGAGGTCACACGAGCACTGACAAAAATGGCTGAGGTCGACAATTTTTCGTTTTTCCCTTCGACCACTAGGTCCATAAGGCGGCGCTGCACTGCACCAAGCCATGCTCCAGAAGTTTGAAGAGTGGCAGAGTGCAAACACTTTTCTACCTGCACTGCGCCATCGACCAAGTGGACGAGCTGGCATTCATTTCCCATTATATTACTAGAAAAAGATTTTGGCATCGCGTCGCGCCTTGCTGTGCTGTCGACCTAGTGGACGTGCACCTTTAAGCTACCAAAGTTAATTTACCAAACTAGGGTATTTCAGTGGGTTGGAAATTCAGGTTTTTGACCTCAAATTTGGATTCAGCACCATTGAAAACCTCTATACTCCAACTTTTTGCCATTTGATACCATAACATGTCGTAGAAAAATTAAATAAAGAGATCACACATTTGGAAAAAAGGCGAGCCTTCCTGAACGCACACACACTACGCCGTGGGTATGTGTGTGTAGTATTTTGTAGTATCCAAGGCCACAAGACGTTCGAGACAACACGGGATCTACTTGTCTTTCAAAGACGACTTTTAGACGTTTAAACTTACCATGACGCAATAAACCATAACTTTCATATCACTACCCATTTAATTTAATGATTTACCTGAACCGATTTACGAGTTTGAATGTGTTCTGAGCTCTACTCGATGAGTACTTACAACATAGACTGAGAATAATTAGCTTTGAAGATACATTACCCATTGTACTAATTAAATCAATTTAGTGAAATGTACAAGATCTTAGCTAAAAAATTAAAAAATAATAAACTTAAAAACCTTTTGTCTTGTGAATCTGAGTTTATTTCGTTCGATGAGACCGAAACTGAATTTAACTCAACGTTGGGAGTGCTGGCACTAAAGTTGACATTTTCGTCGGGGTTGGTGATTTTAACCAATCCTGCGAGACCCAACAATTCATTCCTGATGGAGCGCAAACAAAAATTAATAAATAATGGACGATCGAAAAAAAAAACCAGTAGCCAATGTATGGTACACATCTGCTGTCATAATGAGAGGAATAGCGAAAATAAATTGTAGAAAAAAACAACACATAAAACATGCAAACCATACTTTTCATGGTAGGTAATTGCTTGCACAAATAAAGCAACGAAATATACAAGTGAAATGGCATCCATTTTTTTATATTAATCAAACAAACAAAAAATTATTAGTCGTAGTTTTAATGTTTTAAAAATTATGAAGTGATTACTAACACGTAACACGAGTTATACACCAGCTAGAGTTCCTCCTGTAAATAATAGATATTGACAAAGCTGTGTTTTATGGCGAGAAGTCTGTGATGTACGGAAGTGATTAGAGTCAGCCAACTGATGAATCAGCTGAATAAATCAACATAAATTACGAGTTTGCTTGGCTAAGAAAAAATTTAAAGAAAGTATTGTAAACGGTGGCTACAGCTTTCGTACAAGTACGCAACCACAAAAGACATTTTATGTAAGCGAAAATCATCTGAAATTTCCGCGTAACGCTCCCCGCGTGACGATTTTTCATTTATGTGCCATAGTAAAGACATAAAATTTCAAAATTAAATCGAATGAAACCGATCGGTGGCTACAGCTTTCGTACAAGTATGCAACCACGAGAGACATTTTATGTAAGCGAAAATCATCAGAAATTTCCGCATAACGCTCCCCGCGTGACGATTTTTCATTTATGTGCCATAGTAAAGACATAAAATGTCAAAATTAAATCGAATGAAACCGATCGGTGGCTACAGCTTTCGTACAAGTACGCAACCACGAGAGACATTTTATGTAAGCGAAAATCATCAGAAATTTCCGCATAACGCTCCCCGCGTGACGATTTTTCATTTATGTGCCATAGTAAAGACATAAAATTTCAAAATTAAATCGAATGAAACCGATCGGTGGCTACAGCTTTCGTACAAGTACGCAACCACAAGAGACATTTTATGTAAGCGAAAATCATCAGAAATTTCCGCATAACGCTCCCCGCGTGACGATTTTTCATTTATGTGCCATAGTAAAGACATAAAATGTCAAAATTAAATCGAATGAAACCGATCGGTGGCTACAGCTTTCGTACAAGTACGCAACCACGAGAGACATTTTATGTAAGCGAAAATCATCAGAAATTTCCGCGTAACGCTCCCCGCGTGACGATTTTTCATTTATGTGCCATAGTAAAGACATAAAATTTCAAAATTAAATCGAATGAAACCGATCGGTGGCTACAGCTTTCGTACAAGTACGCAACCACGAGAGACATTTTATGTAAGCGAAAATCATCAGAAATTTCCGCATAACGCTCCCCGCGTGACGATTTTTCATTTATGTGCCATAGTAAAGACATAAAATGTCAAAATTAAATCGAATGAAACCGATCGGTGGCTACAGCTTTCGTACAAGTACGCAACCACGAGAGACATTTTATGTAAGCGAAAATCATCAGAAATTTCCGCGTAACGCTCCCCGCGTGACGATTTTTCATTTATGTGCCATAGTAAAGACATAAAATGTCAAAATTAAATCGAATGAAACCGATCGGTGGCTACAGCTTTCGTACAAGTACGCAACCACGAGAGACATTTTATGTAAGCGAAAATCATCAGAAATTTCCGCATAACGCTCCCCGCGTGACGATTTTTCATTTATGTGCCATAGTAAAGACATAAAATGTCAAAATTAAATCGAATGAAACCGATCGGTGGCTACAGCTTTCGTACAAGTACGCAACCACGAGAGACATTTTATGTAAGCGAAAATCATCAGAAATTTCCGCGTAACGCTCCCCGCGTGACGATTTTTCATTTATGTGCCATAGTAAAGACATAAAATTTCAAAATTAAATCGAATGAAACCGATCGGTGGCTACAGCTTTCGTACAAGTATGCAACCTCGAGAGACATTTTATGTAAGCGAAAATCATCAGAAATTTCCGCATAACGCTCCCCGCGTGACGATTTTTCATTTATGTGCCATAGTAAAGACATAAAATGTCAAAATTAAATCGAATGAAACCGATCGGTGGCTACAGCTTTCGTACAAGTACGCAACCACGAGAGACATTTTATGTAAGCGAAAATCATCAGAAATTTCCGCGTAACGCTCCCCGCGTGACGATTTTTCATTTATGTGCCATAGTAAAGACATAAAATGTCAAAATTAAATCGAATGAAACCGATCGGTGGCTACAGCTTTCGTACAAGTACGCAACCACGAGAGACATTTTATGTAAGCGAAAATCATCAGAAATTTCCGCATAACGCTCCCCGCGTGACGATTTTTCATTTATGTGCCATAGTAAAGACATAAAATGTCAAAATTAAATCGAATGAAACCGATCGGTGGCTACAGCTTTCGTACAAGTACGCAACCACGAGAGACATTTTATGTAAGCGAAAATCATCAGAAATTTCCGCGTAACGCTCCCCGCGTGACGATTTTTCATTTATGTGCCATAGTAAAGACATAAAATTTCAAAATTAAATCGAATGAAACCGATCGGTGGCTACAGCTTTCGTACAAGTATGCAACCTCGAGAGACATTTTATGTAAGCGAAAATCATCAGAAATTTCCGCATAACGCTCCCCGCGTGACGATTTTTCATTTATGTGCCATAGTAAAGACATAAAATGTCAAAATTAAATCGAATGAAACCGATCGGTGGCTACAGCTTTCGTACAAGTACGCAACCACGAGAGACATTTTATGTAAGCGAAAATCATCAGAAATTTCCGCGTAACGCTCCCCTCATAACGCTCCCCGCGTGACGATTTTTCATTTATGTGCCATAGTAAAGACATAAAATTTCAAAATTAAATCGAATGAAACCGATCGGTGGCTACAGCTTTTGTACAAGTACGCAACCACGAGAGACATTTTATGTAAGCGACAATCATCTGAAATTTCCGCGTAACGCTCCCCGCGTGACGATTTTTCATTTATGTGCCATAGTAAAGACATAAAATTTCAAAATTAAATCGAATGAAACCGATCGGTGGCTACAGCTTTCGTACAAGTATGCAACCACGAGAGACATTTTATGTAAGCGAAAATCATCAGAAATTTCCGCGTAACGCTCCCCTCATAACGCTCCCCGCGTGACGATTTTTCATTTATGTGCCATAGTAAAGACATAAAATTTCAAAATTAAATCGAATGAAACCGATCGGTGGCTACAGCTTTTGTACAAGTACGCAACCACGAGAGACATTTTATGTAAGCGAAAATCATCTGAAATTTCCGCGTAACGCTCCCCGCGTGACGATTTTTCATTTATGTGCCATAGTAAAGACATAAAATTTCAAAATTAAATCGAATGAAACCGATCGGTGGCTACAGCTTTTGTACAAGTATGCAACCACGAGAGACATTTTATGTAAGCGAAAATCATCTGAAATTTCCGCGTAACGCTCCCCGCGTGACGATTTTTCATTTATGTGCCATAGTAAAGACATAAAATGTCAAAATTAAATCGAATGAAACCGATCGGTGGCTACAGCTTTTGTACAAGTATGCAACCACGAGAGACATTTTATGTAAGCGAAAATCATCTGAAATTTCCGCGTAACGCTCCCCGCGTGACGATTTTTCATTTATGTGCCATAGTAAAGACATAAAATGTCAAAATTAAATCGAATGAAACCGATCGGTGGCTACAGCTTTCGTACAAGTACGCAACCACAAGAGATATTTTATGTAAGCGAAAATCATCAGAAATTTCCGCGTAACGCTCCCCTCATAACGCTCCCCGCGTGACGATTTTTCATTTATGTGCCATAGTAAAGACATAAAATGTCAAAAGCGATTGCGATAAAAGGAAAGTCCAAATCCGTATGAAAATATAGAGCTGATTCCTGCGAACTTAAAACATGAACATGATTGTGAAGTTGACTGGCACAACTAGACCCCAAATGGAGTCAATATACCAAATTCATCAAAATCGGTCCATAGGAACTAGGCAAAGTTCCGCTTACGGTGGACGGGAAAAATTGTATTCGAGTCTTGGATTCTACATACCACCAGATTTTGATGTGGAATCAATTGAGTCAGAAAGAGGCGGGACAATGAGAAAAACTCATTAAAATTCAGCCTGATTACAATTATTGGTTCAGTTTTTTGTTCTCCTGAAAAGTAGACAATTCTCAAAAGTGCCATGCTGGTTCTCAAGCGACGATTTATTGAACCAAGTTCTCCGAAAACTCGCGAATAAACCCGATAAACTGAGTTTACCTCAAGGCAATGAGATATAAAGAGCCGCTCTCGAGGCCTCGGCAATCGATCCACTAATGAACCGGTGATAGGTAGAATTCGAATGAGTCACGCAATACTTTCCCAGCTTCGAACTAGGTGAGATTGAGTATGAGATATTCATACTAGGTAATCAGCCGACCTGGAATACCGACTATTTCATTGGATTTCTACATAACTTAAGGAGGAATCAAAAAGTTTGTCCAGAATGGAGGTAGTCATCAAGTTCCCTCCCCCTTATGATTCTCTCTGCTAGCTCAACAGGTAGAAATCAATTCAGAAACCTTACAGTTCATTTCGGGACTCCCAACTTGAAAATCAAGACCACGAGAACACATTATGTAGGTGGTTGATGATGACAACTCCAGATGTTGGAAGTTTGTTGACAGTAGAAAAAGTTGTTGTTGAGTTTTTAGGACGTCCCACAGTAAGACTTGGGCGTCCTTATGCGATCGATCTGGGGTAAAGTTGGACAACACTCAACAGAAAAAAAATAACCACACAGTAATCCGTTTTAGACCATTCTGAATCCAAATCCGCGGAAAAAACCATAGGTGTATGTCTGTGTGTGTGTATATGTGTGTGTGTGTGTGTGTGTGTGTAACAAAATCTTGTGTACTCTGCACAGGCCTTAGTTCTCAACCGATTTTCCTGGTTCTTTTTTTGTTCGACGCGGAATACTATCTAGTTGTGCACTACGGCGCCGGAATTTCGAATTTTGCTTTTTAAGGGGGGGAAAGGGGGGGTTAATGCTTAAAAAACGTGCGTTTGCGGGCATAATCTTGTAAACTCTGCCCAGGCCTCAATTTCCAACCGATTTGCGTGTTTCTTTTTTTGTTTGACTCAAATAACTTCCGAGTTGTACATGATTTTACCAGAGTACCAAAATTCGCAAGGGGAGGGGATGAGTGGGGGGATAATATTCACAAAATATCCGATTTTTCAATATTTCGGTTCCTTTACTGCTTACTAACTGTCCCCAAGCTTTGAAATTGAGGAAAAATTCTCATTATACCTCCGGATTTTTATGAATTATTCTCTGTACCACCATGGAACTAATATTGGTGCCACCATGGTGCCAGGACATGGTGCCATGATGCCATAAACCGCTTATTTCGTGTTTTTTTTTTTTTTTTTTTTTGTGTTTCACCTTGAATACGGATGTGAATTTGACGGACTGCCTACCAAAACTAACAGATGAAAGTTCAATGTTACGACGTATTTCCGCTTTGGTGCCAGACTGGCACCATTGGAGGAGGAGGAGGGGGGGGGGGGGGGTGAACTCGAATTCGCATGTTGGGTATCGTAGATCATGGATTTTAAAATGCTCTTCAGATTCGAGGCTCCCATGCCTCTAGAAATGTTAAGGTGGATAATGGTGGGGGGGGGGGGGTCAGTATTTCTTGCCTAAAGTAATAAATAAATTACATCGAGTGAAACAGTTTTATCACTTAACAACTGATTAAACTGATCTAATGCTTATCCAATGGGACGTCCCCTGGAATGCATGCATTACTAAACAATATGTTTGTATTTTTGTTGGGCGTTTGCATAACAGCGCTAATTCTCTCTTTTGGCCTTATTTTAACAATTGAGATAATAGCTACAACAACTTACTGCTCATAGCACACCAAGATGGCATGCAAAAACAAGACACGGCTATCCAACAAGTCATTCAGTGGAAGATGGAGGGTAAACTTCCTGAGGCAGAGCAATTAACGTCATGTGGTCCAAGGATTCGGATGCTAGTGAGATGTTGGGAATTGCTGGAAATTCTGACAGGAGAACTACATTAACACTTATTGGGTAGGAATACGAAGAAGCTTCAGTGAGTGGTACCCCAAACGAAAATGGAGATCATGTTGCAGTAGCAGAGCCATGATAAACCAACTGCAGGGCACTTTGGGTATTGGAGGACGATGGTTGAGGTAAGCCAAATATTTGATGGGTCATGTTTGACCAGCCAAATATTTGACCTCAGATGTTAGACCACGGTGTAAAACCTCTACAGAATGCCAATGCATAAAAGGCCCGAGTATGAAGAAGCTGTCGTAACTGAAGAGAATGATGGTGGGCTCTCCATTTGAAAGAGTTGGCATTGCCTCACCAGACAACAGCTTTTGCGCTAGCAAAAGAGCTGTCAATTTGTTGCTGCCAATGGGGGCGATATGAGACTTCTAATGACCCTATTCCGACCGACCGGAGAAGGCCCACCGAGCTACAAACTATGCAGTGAACCTGCGGGCTAAACTAGAAGAAAAGAGGAAGTGCACCCAAGAGGAAGCCAGAAGGAATGTTTAGACCGAAGGGCAAAAGTCCGCCTAGAAGGGTGATTGATGTGTTCGAGCCTTGAAGGGTGAATTATGTGTGTTCGAGCCGAAGCGGAAGAGCGGCCTCTGTCACTGCAGCCGACCTGGACTTGTCGTCTAGAGAATGACATTTTGTTTAACACATTCAGAGAGAACAGAAGGATTCATGCTAATCGACTGGCCACAGCAACGTAAGACCAAAATGATGCGAAGAAAAGGGAGAATGATGAGGGGTTTATGGAGACAACTCCACATATTGATTGCTAAGATTTTGTCCACAGTTTAAAAAAAGTTGTTGATTTTATAATATTTTTATTTGGTTTTGCATTACAGCGATAATCGCTTCTCGCTGTCTCTTATTTTTTACTCTTTTCTCGGTCTTAATTTTTACAATTCGTTGTTACAACCCAACCGGAAAGTTAACTAAGTCTGAACTAGGTTTTAAGCATATACCATTTTGTAAGCTGTAGGGCTCTTAATTTATTATCTGAATTTTAAATTAGAAGCCCTGTTGAAAACCAACCCAAATATAGGTTGAGATGCTATATTTACATGAGTAAGGTAATTTCCGAATGAAAATGAAATGAAGTTAAATATGGATAATTACCTGGTAGGTGGTTGTAGCGGCTCGAAGGTACGAGATGTTTTCTAAGATCAAAATAAACCCTGAAGGGCCTAGCTACTATGAGATCACTGAGTGTGACTCGGTCTGAAGGACTTATGATGTTTTCCTGAAGGGAATAATAAGTGCACGAGAAATGTAACTGTGCACGAAAATGAACGGTGCACGAATATGGAATGGTGCACGAAGTGAAGCTAAGTGCACGAAAGTTAAAACTATGCACGTTCAACCTGTCTGTTACGGAATTTAGGTAGTTAAAAGAGAAATGCAATTTTACAACTAATAGGAACTTTTAATGAGATTAAATGTTGCAATGGTGACGCGACTCAAAACATGTACACGTGAAAAATACAGATGAAATTAAAATGCTTGTAACAAACAGGGCGTTATTCTTCAATCTCCTTTCCAGATTATGTTTAGACAACTTTGTTGATGAATTTACAATACAAAAATAGTTTTACTTTACTCAACTAACTCGACTCGAAATGTTCATACGTTCTCAAACTGACTGTTAATGCTACACGATTTGAACACCTAACAAATTGGCCAATTGTATAGGTTTACCTAGTTTATAACACTCACATCGTCGGGGCCCGAAGGAAATCCTTGATGGTGTTGTAGAGAAGTAGCCTTAATAATGACATCAAACACTTAGCGCCATAAAACTCAACCATGTCAGAAGAGCATTGGGGGAAGAAATGTCAGGACCAGTTAACTGAGTTCATACGTCGAAAAAAATCTTCAAGACATCCTGGATATGGAGCTTTGATGCACATTCTACCTGGGAACCTACCTATTTGTGTCCAACAAATTAAAGGGACATACACCTACTATCAAACTCCCATGCAATTGCACCGACAAACAAGCTATTGAATTGTTTCATTAATTACCTGCGAACAAGATATAAATAATAAAAGCGCACAATGAAGCCATTGGAAAGGTCAATCGGAACGGTCGAGGCAACTTACTTGGGCACCCGTTTCCTGCATCCACAAACACAAGTGATCACTGTCAGAGCGAGGCAGAAGGACACAGTCGCGGACGTGAGCCAGATCAAATTCGCGTCAAAATCATTCTCATTAACCATGTTTATCTCCAATCGATTTCCAGCCAATTCTGAAATACGGAAAGTTCGTAAGGGCAGCTCATCTTCGAAAATATACCTACCTAGATTTGGGGCAGTGGCCGCAGGTCGAGTAAAAGTGGTAAACAAGAGGAATGTAGGTTACGGGTGGCCCCGAAGGGGGAAGCTGCTAGACCGGAAAGAACGGTACTTTTATTGGTCAGAAGAAAATTTAAATACTTACGAAGAAAACGTAAAAATCATGGTTGACGTAGAATCCCTTCGCGAAGAAACACGGTGATCGCGTTTGATCAATAAAGTACACTTCAGAAATCACCACAACTTGTCAAATGTAATGCCGAGGAACCGAAGACCAACTGCAACGACAAGATAAATAACCGCCATGTTGTACTATTCCAAGACGCCAACTTGCCCACCAGAAAACCGTGCACCAACCGAAATCAAACAATCCGTCTGACAGAAGTACTTCAAGATGCAATGCTTTTTGGGTGGAAAAAAATATTTTATAAATTATTGATACATGAGAAGCAATAAATGTGAAATTATGATTTTTTAAATGTTCTTACTTCCATGTTGGTGGTTAATGGATGTCATGGAAGAAGCAACCAAGGTTTTTTTCTTGTTATCACTTTGTGGCTCTCATTATCGATATGTCGTGATTACTGATACTTGTATGTTGATACTTGATTGATTCCTGATTGTTAGATAGATTGTTTTTGGACAAAGTGAATCGATTAATTAGGTACCTAATTCAATTACGATATTTTAGTACATCAGTTGAAAGGTAAGGTCATTTCATGTTTGCTATGAGATTGTAGGAATGTGGACGTATGCTATCATGACCCACCAGGTAAAATGTGGTGATGAATGCCGGCTGAAGACACTGGAATTCTCACCAACCACTAGACATTTAAGACCAAATTAGAAAAGTAGAGTGTAAGTAATAAACTCTACACGTGTTAACGTAGTTCACTAGCAAATAGTAGAGTATATTACTATACCATCGTGGGAGAATCACCGTCCTCGACAGTCTCCCCAACCACCAGAAATTCACTGAACTATCTACTCAAATAGTGAGTAAAGTAAAATGAAATACCAAGAAGATGTTACAAGGAGTCTCATGATACTGTGTAATTTTTGTAGTTCTGATGATTAGAGGTGCTCCTTGTTTGCTTTCGGTTTTTAGTCGTTTTTAAAAAAAGTGAGGCGAAGGAAATAATAAACTGGAGTGGACTGAAGAAGATACAGATACTCTTCGGTTCGTTGGGATTTATAGGGATCATGAATGTTGGTGGAATAGACAACCCAAGGTTGATAGAGGTGTGTCGGTCCAGGTATTTCCCTGGAACGGTTACAGTGACAAAGATGTAACCGTTCCAAATTACCGGTACTGCCTACCGAGGGTGGTCAAATCCCACTCTCATGACATGGATGAGGCAGGCAGTCGAATCCTTATCTTCCTTCTTCCATGCTTATGATCTCAACTTGCAATACAATAGCATCATTTTCCTTGAAAATTCGCTAAAAGGAAGGAATTTGAACAGGTGTTACAAAAGAGACAATTCATTATAAATGATAGTGACCAAACATTTCAAGGAAAGAATAATGACGTTGCAGTTTAAGAACTTAACATGATAATAATAAATTTATAAACTGGAGACAACTTCCATGCTAACCAGTCCAGAAGATCACTTCCCGCTCAATAGCCATTCCATTATACTATTATATTCTCAGTCCATGGAAGAAGTAAGGGCGCTTCCAGGTACAACGAGGAACAGAAGTGAGAACAAGATCCATGCTTACCAGTCCAGAGCCATTCTCCATGATATCTTAAGCTGGCCGTCCACTAGGTCGACAGCGCGGCGCGGCGCGACGCGAAATTCTTGAGCTCCGTCCACTGGAGCGGATAAAATTTTTCGACCCGCCGTTTTGCCATGGTGCCTTCTCAGGAAAATGTCGGGCATAGGTATTATGTTTTCATCGGACCACGAAGAAATGTTCATTTTAGTTGCAGCTTTGGAAGCAGAAGAAGAGGACCAAATCGGTGGGAAAAGGAGAAGATTTTGGGTCCATCCAATAAAGAGGATGGACCTGGGAGAGCACAATCACCGATTCCAAGATTTGTTAAGAGACGAGCAAAAGTTTATAAAGTATTTTAGAATGTCGAGGGGGAAGTTTTTCGAGCTTCACACATTGATTAAGCCTCGTATTCAGAAGCAGAACACTGTCAAAAATGACCGAGGTCGACAATTTTTCGCTTCACCCTCCATCCACTAGGTCGACAGCGCCGCGCGGCGCGGAGCCGCGCTCCAGAAGTCTGGAGAGCGGCAGATTGCGAAAAATTTTCGACCCGCGCTGTCGACCCAGTGGACGGGCTGCCATTCATTTCCCATTATATTTCTAGAAATTTTTTTTGGCGTCGCGCCGCGCCTCGCTGTCGACCTAGTGGACGGGCACCTTTATCGATCCAGTTCCATCCTTCCCAGTCTGAAAGATCCCTTCCTAGTCCAGAGCCATTTCAAGATATCTTATCGGTCCGTGGAACTGGACCGGTAAGGGTCGAGTTTTTGTCACTGCATGGAACCGTTCCAAGTTGATACTCAGTTCCACAGTCCCGATACTGCTGTACCAACACACTTCTAAAGGTTGAGGGCGCGGTAGAGTAACTAGGACTCTACTCTTGTAAAAAAAGCTTTGTCTTTAATGCCGGCAATAAACTGTTAGTATGTTTAATGCCAATTTTTGCATTACCTGGATGTTTGAACTGTGTACCTACTCGCCTACTTCTCACTTCTAAATGTTAGCAATAAGACTTAATTAAGCTTGAGTTGTTCCTCACATCTCCCAACATGAGGTACCTCATGATATAAAATAATTGAGATTTGTAGTTTGAAGGTAGTACCTACTTTTCACAAGTTTACTTGGATAATTTTGAGCTTCCTTTCTAAAAATTCTCTCGTTACTATAGTTTTTGGTCACCTACCTAATTTAATTGTTGGAACTTTTTCAGTTCTGCGTAGGAGGGGTCAAGATGTCCAAGGCAGGCAAGGTGATGAGAAATGTTAGAAAAGTGGTTGAAAAAATTGATCATGGCAACAGAATCAGAACTAACATACCAGCTGGAATGGCAGTTGCAGGCCCACCGTTAGGCCCCATGTTGGGACAAGTAAGTTCCAATTACCATCGAATATATTGTGTATTACCAATGAGTACAATTGATGCGAATAAGTAGAGGGGGATTTAACACGTTGAACGCAGGAAAAAACGCGTTGGTTCGCTGTGGCAGATAATTTTTTTTTACGAAGCGCTCAAAGATAAGGTGTCTTTGATAACTGCTCATGACCTTCAACAATGACCGATTCATCTCCAGATTGAACTGTTCGTCTCATAAACAGTACATGTAACAAGAAAAACAGCTAGAAAAGAGCAGTAACAAAGAACAGGAGCAGATATTCTTGAACCTTTTGCAAGAGGTTTTTGTGTGATATTGACGCCACAGGGACCCCGGGATTTGAGTGACATAGACACGATTTGCGTCCAATGTGTTAATGGTGGCATCTCCTATCTATCCCCACTGGAGAGGAACCTAGTTCCCCCAGAGGCTTTGTGAGTCGTTCTGTTCTTCAATTGGACTACTATTGCGCCAAGTGTGATTTCCACGAAAGGCTGTGATTTTCCAAGACCTTGGGAACAAGAAGAATCCTATCGCAACCACCCAATGGGGTATTTCAGTCAATTTTTTTAAAGAAGAGTTTGGCTCAGGAATAACAGTAATCGGGTCTGTTCATCGAGAAAATGTTTTTAAAAAATCAGAGAAGCTAAGGAAAGTTGAAGATTTGAATGGTGTGACGTAGCTAGCCAATCGTGATGTAGCTAACCAACTGTCTTTGAAAAAAGTATCCATGCACAGAGAAGCGATGAAACCCTTGGAGGACCTCTTGGATACTACAAAATACTACTCACACACGCGCAGGGCATACGTGTGTGTGCGTTAAGGGAGGCCCGCCTTTTTTTCAAACGTGTGATCTCTTTAATCAATTTTTCTACCACATGTTATAGTATCATTGGGCTTAAAGTTGGAGTATATAGGTTTTCAAGGGTGCTGAATCCAAATTTGGGGTCAAAAACCTGAATTTCCGACCCATTAAAATACCCCATTGTAAGTTTGAAGAAAACGTGGTAGGTCGACAGGGTATGTTTAAACTCAAACTGTGACTCAACAATCAATATTTTCATACAAACTCTTGTGTCACTTGGTGACTTATGAGCAATACAACAATTTCAAAAATATGATTGTTTTCTACCTAGAAACCATGGTCAAGGTGAAGAATTGTAGTTTTTCACGTGATAGCCATAAGCGTTACAGGTGAGAAGAGGTGGGACAAGCACAATGTATGAGTCTTCTTTTTCCACTTGTTTGGATGGGAGTTGGGGGAAAAGCTACAGGCTGAGGACTTGCACAGTTGGACCTCTGAAGACATCAGTTGTGCAGTGCGAGAAATAGTCCAAAATAGTCCAAAAAAATAGTCCAAGCACTAAAGAGGGTAATTTGAGAGAACTTCAGGACTGACGGCGTCAAAGACAGTTGTACTGGAACTGTAGGTTTCTTCTTGGGCTCTGAGAGCTTCTGGCACATCGTCTGGGTGGAAGTTTGAGCAGGGATGTCCCCAGGTAGCTGCAGCACCCATCCACTCAACCTCATGGACTACCAGGATGGTGGTTTATGGAGGTGTTGTTCCATGTACGATCTTCTTCTGGTCGTTCTTCTTTCGGTGCATCTATCACTTAGCCCTGTTGGCCCTTGATGGCTCAAACTCCCGCTACTTGTCATTCTCTCAATGCAAAGTATCTATTTTGTTTCCTAGTTCTAGATTTAAAATTGTTAGCCTCATTATTATTATTATTCAAAAAATTATTCACCCTCCCCGAAAATGGAGCATAGAAAAGGAGTTGCTCCAACTGCCTCTGATTGGTCATAAAAGAGGGAGCTCCCTGCCACTGTTGTCGCACGTAGATTCAACTAGCGCTGCACCTATGATCGTGTCTTCTGTCACTAGCCTCTTCAAACCAAGAGGAACGAACTTTGAATTTTTTTCTTTTTTTAATTGGCTGGGGGTGCACATGCGCCTATCATCCTATCAGTAGCTGCCCCTGTTGACGACGAAACGCTTTTAACAGGATGTTGAACAATCCTCTAGTGGGCGAAATTTTCTTTTTAAATACTGACTCAAATCCTAATTTTCCTTATAATGAACTCAAGTTCAATCGTATGTTTCAATGACTAAACCATAAATGTGCATTTCAGCATGGAATAAACATTGCGGCTTTCTGTAAGGATTTCAATGAACGCACAAAAGACATCAAAGAAGGAATTCCTCTACCCACACGGGTAACAGTGAATCCAGATCGTAGTTACACTATCGTCATTCACAAACCTCCCACTACGTTCTTCCTCAAGCAAGCAGCTGGTATTCAGAGAGGGGCGATGGAACCTGGTGAGTAATTGAAAACATTTCAATGCAAAAACCCAAACTTCGGTTCTGAACTGCTGTCAGCCATCATTAAAGTGAAGAGTAAAGTAAATTAAATTTGCTAACTACCTGTACCTCTTTACAGGGAATGAAGTTGCTGGAAAAATCTCCCTGAAACACCTGTACGAAATTGCAGTGATTAAATCGGAAGACCCCTCGATGGCTCTACTGGACTTGGAGGCTATTTGCAAGAAATTCGTTGGGATCGCCCATTCCGTAGGTATTGAAATCGTCCATGAAGACATGGATCCAAAGGAGTATCAAGAATTCTTGAGGGAGCGAAGTGCTATTGTTGAACAACAAAAGAAATCACTTCAAGAGGCCAAAGAAGCTAAGATGTTGAGAACTGGTTGAAGTTCCCTATCAGGAGCCTTAGTTTTGTATATAATTTACCCCGATATTTAGTAGTTTTGAATAAAATGTTTTTCGCAAGTTCAATTTCGTTTCTATCCGGTGAGTACTTATCACCCTTGGCCTCTACCATTCCTAACAAATAAACCCCGTTTGTTGATCAATGAATAATGTAATTCTCTCTTACCTGCAATGTGTTGGAAAATGTTTTCAAATTACACTTAGGTAATAAATATAAAATTTGAAGAAAAAAAATGAATGAGGCTCGAGAATTATGAAAATTCTCAGTCATTTTCCAGCCAATTCTACAAAAATGGGTTGAACATGAATACGAATAGTTATTGAACCTTAGTATCGCTGAACCCTTAGATGTTGCAGATAGGGAGGAAAAGGCCTATTTCTGGTTATGTTGAGGTCTTAGCTTATCTCCGGTACTCTGTGAGGTCTGGTCGGGAAAAGAAAGTTGAAGTTTACCCCCCTCTTGCCATGACCGAAAAATAGAAGGTATACTCAAGTAGGGTTCACAAGCGTCCGAATCTGCAATTCAGACTCGCTTTTCTGCCCGCTGATTGGCCAGTAAGTGTCGGAAAGAGGGGGGGGGGGTAATCTTGTCGGAGAGGCACTTTTGGGAGGGAATGTCCAAATCCGAAAAATTAGATATTTGGTCAGACAGAGGGAGGTGGGGGTATGTTTTCCCGCCATAACGTCCCACCAGACACCTGTGAACTCCTAACTGGAATCTCGGAAAAAGTCGCAGAGTCGACGCTTGTTCACCCTCTAATTCCGTGTTTAATGATTGGAGGATTGTTATTGAAATACCATGGGTCGAAACAGGGGCCTCAAATCGAAAAAAGTCTATTCATGCAGTACATATGAATTAATGAGCGAATTTTCAAAGAAATCTTCAAATTTATAATTATGAAAATCGAAATAGCTACCTATATGACAGAGTTGTGAGAGCTATATGGCAGTCTTGTGTGTGTGGCACGTAGCACGAATCGTTAAAATTATACAACCAACCACTTGGTTAAGAATATAAAATAAAAACCTCAAAAAATACTCTCCTCTTCATCCCAAACTCATTGAGTACCCACACGTAAAATGTTTTTTCGTATGTTAAATAAAATAAAATACAAATATTTTACATGCTCAGCGCAATGTGATCATTGTTCAATGCTCTCAAGTCGTGGGGTACCTTAGCTGAATGAACAGCTTCCGGTAAATTAATAATTTCGGTGAGCTCTCTTAACAAGTGAAAAATTCATTTAAAAAATATAAACTTCCTTTCTGAAAACAATTATTAAATTGATTTTAAGTCTAGGAGCTCACATTCATTTTATCGGTGGTCGTCGGCAGTACATTCCGTCGAAAATGATGTGATACAGTTCTTTCATCTTCCGATTTTTTCAATTGATGGGTTTAGTCGCACCCTTTTAGCAGTGAATAAAGCAGTGCAATTGGATGAACTATAAAATGTGCTGAAATTACTATAGACAGTCAATCACAGTATAGGTATAATGAACAATGTGTAAGGAAAATGTGTGTAAGAAAAATCTCGTGTAATTTTAGATTTTTAATAAACTTGCTCTAAAAACGTGAAAAAGTTGAATAGTTGAGGAATGTATTGTTTATTAGAAATAATCAATTGATTATAACCGCTCAGTGACGAGGAGCTGTAAATGGACGCCCATTGGCTGGAATGTGGGGTAAACGTCCAAAGAAGCCAAATGCACTAGCCTCGTCCAATCACAGTATGTAGGTACATACCCGCATCACGTCATCGCCAAATTTTACGTTTTTGTTCTCCGCTCATATTCAAAATCTTAATTTTGAGATGCTTCTGAAACATTTAAAGAAAAGAAGAATTTTCGATTCCACCACGATTTTTGCTCGCATATTCCATGAACGTTCGAGAAAAAATAAAATCACAAATCACTGAAATTCCTCATTAACAGCAAAACTGAGGAACGCAGATTCCTTAAAAATTGCAGGAAACTGTTAGCCATCATTTCCGAGCTGTCTCCCGTTAGAAAACTAATTCGAAACAGTAGGTACCTACTCTTTTTTTTTGTACAGGTAGACTGGCCAACTCCATGTTGTAATGGTTCATTTTATTAAATTTTCTCTCTGCTTCAGTATTAATAAATAGTAAAGGGAGTTTGTTCGTTACCTACCGTCTCCAACTAGTTCTTCGTTATTTCAACTTCAAACAAACTTTTTTGACGAACCATCCTTTAAATAGGTAGGTAGGTACCTATTTAAATATCATCAGAAGTGTGAGGAATGGTTATCAGATGTCTAGATATGAAAAATCTTGAGGAGTGGTAGGTAGGTAAATGAGAATGAAGCAGCAAGAAACTAAGCTCACAACAACATTAATTTTTAGGGATAAATAAATCTAAAACATCGTTTTCAGGACTTGTTCGAGTTATTGAAATGTATTATACTTTTACCTATATTGAAAAAATACTCAGCAAGAAACACCACAATTTTCATTTTATAGGTGGTGTTCAAGTTACCTACTTAGAATTTCCAATAACCTACATTCCCAGAATAATCTAGGAAATCGTGTCTGTAAAAGTAGGAAGGCATCTTTCTTCAGTTCATATCTCATTAATTTAATTTTACCCTGATTGGATTTTGATTCATTGCGGTAATTATAAGTTCTGAATAGGTAAATTTCAAAATGAATTGATAGGTGAATTTCTAAAATTGAAGTAAATTTCTAGGTACTTATCAACTGTCATGTCATTTAGGTACCCATCCAGAAGACACAAAACACTTTTTTCTACAACAACATTGTGTGACGGGTGCGATCCGTCAACCAAACGAAGAAGACGAAAGAAGGTTTTTTCTCATGAGCTGTTATAGACTAAACAAGGTGCGCACGGCACCTTCATTTTCCCGATTATACAATTTTATGAGTTCACAAAGTTATTGAAATGTTAATCAAAACTATTCATTTTGTTTAGGGAAGTAGAATAGAGCTTCCTAAACATACGCCAGTGTTCAGTGAGTGTTATTTCACTAACCAAAACCATGTCTTCGGTCCAGTTTGTAAGGTTGGCTCAGTCCACTAATGTAAGTACTACTGCTTATACGTTATTAATAATTACGCGTATTATATTACTTTAGCAGGTTCATTATATTTTAAGCCAAAGAATGAACTGAATCTCTCGCTTAGGGGTTCTAAGGATACTGCCCACTAGGCACTACTCGACAGGAATGTCAAGTGTGAAGTTTCCCACTATCGCCACTCCCGAAAACACTAATTTGAATTCTGGCTTCCTCGCCCGCTTTTAGTTTGATATTTGCAAAGATCAGAGGCATGTTCAGAGGTATTACCAGGTAATTTGCCCAGAGCAGCCTCCCTTATTGTTAGAAAACTCTGAGGTACTAAAATACCTAAGTCATCATACTCCGTGAATTTGGAGAGCTTTGGAGTACAGGCGTAGGAAGACAGGAAGCGAGAAAGAAAAAAAGGTGGATTTTGCAGCTTCGAAGTTACCAGGAATGCTAATTTTTCTGTTCAATTACTCCATATACGGTAGTTTCAGGAGCCTTAAGACACATTCTTCACATTCTTTCCAATTTCCCAACTTCGGAGGAGAATTTCAGCAAGTCCATCGAATTCCAACCCACACTTAGACGAGATATTCCACGCTAAAACTAAGACCGACCATCTACACTCTGAACACTTGTTATCAAACCCTCAGTGATTTGACCTTTTCCACGTAAAAAAACGTCTGCCAAGTGCACATAGCTTCATCGTATCCATAACCCGATTGTATAGATGATCCGACGCTCAGTAGTTACTCTCAAAGATTTAATCACATGATGATCAGATGACGACGATATTCCACAGGTCATCTACACATTAACCAATTCAATCCCTGAAATTTTCATCGCATTTGGTTGAAAAATCTAGAAGTTACTTACTGTTGAAACATTTGATTGGTCATCGTCATGAAAATAGTATAGTGAGTGTTGGAGTTCCATTCCCATCACCATCTATCATAACGTGGAGAGTTCTGCTCAGGAAACTCGGAGTAGAAGTTCTGAAAGAGGAAAGTGTATTTCTACCTTAACACTCCTTTACAAAGCTACCTACATCCCCTTACGGGAATATAGTACCCCTCTGTTTGTTGTTTTGTGGGCAATGAGGAATTTCACCATGTCGGAATTTCCTATTTTTGACCCCAAAATCGGATTCAGCACCTGGAAAAACCCCCTACGACAAACTTTCAGCCCGTACTTCCTAATGTACGAATAAGCAAAACAGTGTAGAAAATATGAACGTTTAAAAAAACCGTAGGATGACATCAACCTGCAATAGTTCATTTACGACCGCTTGAAGCGCTGAGATCGTAAAATCTGTAGTCCTCGGATGCAACAGTTCACAAAACTAGTAAAGATCGAAATCAAAAACTGAAGAATAAAAAAAAAAAAAAATAAAAAAAATAAAAAAAATAGAAAAGCAAGATGGGGGAAATTAGTTTCCCCTGTTTTTGTTTGATAACTTTCCTCTTTAGATAACACGATTTCGTCATACCATCGGGCAACACTGGGAGGAGGCGGCGATCCGAACAGCCAATCAGCGAGCGTTTCCGCTTCACGTTGAAGAGGTCCGTTTTCCCGGTTATTTTTTAAAATCATAAATTTTGAATGTCAACCAAAAATAACAGGGGACTTATTTTCCGAAATCAACCCAGTTTTCATCTGTCCCACACCATTAACTATTCAGGAAAAATGCATACAGAATTCGGTGAAATTCCTGATTGTCCGTTCGGAGAACTTTGTATACCTACTATGTTTGTACTACAAAGTGCAGTGACTCTCTTTTCATTCCCAGGTCATGATGTTAATTTTTCCTCATCTTTTTTCAGATTGTCAAGAACCTTTTAAGTTCTTCATCAAGTAGCTCTGTCGTCAGTAGAAGTCTTCATTTGTCAGCACCTTGCGAAAAGAAGCAGGCAGGTCGCTACAAGAAATCACCTAAAGGCGATAAACCTTTGACGTATGAAATGGCGTACGCTCCTCATCATATTGCGCATGCTAAATCTTGGAACTCGTGGAATACATGTAGGTCTATATACCTGTCATCTTTTACAATATAGGATTTCCAAGTCTGATTCGGAATTTTCCCGACCAATTTCGGAAATTTCCAAACCATATTAAGAAGTTTCCAAACCATATTCAGAATTTTCCAATCCAGTTTCAGAACTTTCATGCAGAAAGAATTTTTTTTCGATATTCTTTATTGCACCAAGTATAACTTATTAACAATATTATTTTGAAAATATGGACATATATTCAAAACTAAGATACATCACTGAGTTTTGTTGATTATGGTGGATGTTTCACTTCACTGCTTCACAAGTAAGCTAGATCAAGTGGTTTGGTATGCTTCAATCTTCTGATGACATCACTTGTTTCAAGGAGTTGGACAGCTTCCTCGTTGATGTGACATCTTAGCCGCTGTAGGTGTCTCACAGCTTGTCGCGTTATAGCATCGTTTATTGTTTCGATCCGAAGCTCATGATGAAGACGTTCGTTTCGAAAGTACCATGGTGCATTGACCACCGTTCTTAGCACATTGTTCTGGAATCTTTGGATTATGTCTCGATTTGACTGAGCCGTACAGCCCCAAAGCTGAGCTCCATATGTCCAGGCTGGTTTAAGGACTTGGTTGTACAATGTAAGCTGTGACGATCCTACTTTTACAGAAGGGACACCGATTTGGTTTGTTCCCGATTTGTTGGAGCTACGCCTAGGGGGATATTTGATTCATAGAGATATTAATCGATATTCTCCTCAGGCCGGCTGATTAATCTAATCACTGGTTTGAAGGGGTAGGGTCGTCACACCCTCCTCTGTCTCATATATGGGCAATTAGGTGTATTTCAAATTTGTTGTACAAATTGAAATTCAACCTATATTGTTACATGGTAGCAGAGTGTGGTTCGGTGGAAATGCACTGAATTAATTCATCATTTCCCCTCCACTTTTTCTTGGGTATTCCAGAAGGAATTACTCAAAGAGATATCCAGAAGGAATCTCTATATTAAATTCATTCCTTTCTTGAACTTCGCCAATCTGGCAATTAAATTCATTCATTAAACTTCGCCAATCCGGCAATTAAATTCAGCCTCTTGTTAGGCTTTGCCAATCTGGCATTTTATTAAGTTCAATTACGTTTTTCTTTTATATAAGCCTTTTCTGCATTTGCCTTTTCAATCATTACACTTGAATGTTTCGTCGTTCGTATTCTTTCTTTAGTTTGCTTTCTCCTCAGTTCCATTGATTTATTCTGTTATGTATAAATGGCCCATTCGTGGCATAAATGACCCATTCGTGGCATTCTTCTTCTTCTTCTTTTGCAATAGTACCATTACGATGGAGGAATTCCCTTGAAGCTTCCAGACGTCCTTTCCTGGGCTTCATACTATTTTCAGTCCCTTTGACATGTTTTCAAACATACTTCTGTTTGAAACCCAGAAGTATGTTTTAGGGAGGGGAGTGTGACGATCCTACTTTTACAGAAGGGACAAACCGATTTTTTTTGTTCCCGATTTGTTGGAGCTACGCCTAGGGGGATATTTGATTCATAGAGATATGAATCGATATTCTCTTCAGGCCGGCTGATTAATCTAATCACTGGTTTGAAGGGGTAGGGTCGTCACACCCTCCACTGTCTCATATATGGGCAATTAGGTGTACTTCAAATTTGTTGTACAAATTGAAATTCAACCTATATTGTTACAAAGCTTGTTCTGGTTTGACAACTTCGACCGTCTCCCCATTAGCCAATGCATTTTTCTGAATTTTAGAAGGAGTTCTGCCTCCTTTTTTTTTTGACATGGGCTTTCCATCTAAGTTTGGCGTCTAGTGTCATGCCTACGTATTTGGCTTCATTAGCATTCGGAATAACTTTTCCCATGAAATGTACCGGAATATACTCGATTCTCTTGTTAGTGAAATCGACATGTACCGACTTAGTTTCATTTATTTTGACTCTCCATTTTGCTGTCCACTTTCGTATGCTGGATATTAATTGATTTAACTTGTTGGTGGATTCAGTGTTACATTCTCCGACTGCCAAAATCGCTGTATCATCTGCGAAGGTGGATATGGTGTTCATTCCAATGGGAGATCACTGGTATAAAAGACTTACAAGAGTGGTCCAAGAACACTCCCTTGTGGGACTCCTGCATTGATTAGCTTTGGCTCTGAGTAAGCGTCTTCTTGCTTTATTCTAAAGTAGCGATTGGTGAGATAAGGCTGAAGCAGCTCAGCATACTTTATTGGACGCAGAAAGATTGATCACATTCTGAAATTGAAATGGAAAATCCTGAAATTGCTTTGGAAAAATCTGAATTTGACTTGGAAAATTTTGTATTTGACTTGAAAAGTTCTAGAATTGAATTGGAAAGTTCTGAAACTGGATTGGACACTTCTGAATATGGTTTGGAAACTTCCGACATTGGTCTGGAAAATTCCGAATTAGACTTGGAAATCCTGTATACTACCCATCATGCTACCATTTAATGTCTATATCGTCTGCTATCCACTTGTCGCGATTTTACAAAACCTACTTTTTTTCGAATTGTAATATAATTTGAGTGTGGTGAGAAATATTGCACATAGTTATTTAATTGGTTGATACGATTCAAATAACCACTTCGTTTATGTCATTTCAGCTAATGTGCAAGGTGGAATCCGACCCGCTGAAACCCTATTCGAAGACTTCTTCATTCGAAAATTCATGACTGGCACTTGGCACAACCTGTTCCTCTCTGAAATAATCATCAAGAGACAGCACAACATTATTAGAATCGCGGGTATCGTCCACAGGTCCTTACCTCCCCGTAAGTTTTATTTCCTCATTGGATACTCCGAAGAACTCCTGAGTTATTGGCTTCAGTGTCCTGTGAAACTGGAGCTTCAAACGGTGGCTGATAGAAAAGAAGTTGTATTCAAATACATTTAAAGTGTTAGCGTTACAATTAGTTTGATTTTGTATCATAGTGTTTATAAAAAAAAAAAAAAAAAAATATTGTCCAAGTTTGAGCATTTTATTTATTTGATTTCGGTCACACGCGCTTCAACAACAGTGAAAATCTTTGCAGTCAGCGGGTCTGGGGATTTATGCCTGTTATAAAAAAAAAAGATCGTTTATTCTGACTAGATTGTACATTATTGACGACTTACAAAGTTTGTAGTAGACCATTTCTTATGAAGTTTTCTTCAGTGTAGTGAGGATGGAGGAGGAATTAGAGATCGGTAGTTACAATCTTCCAATTCTGATAGTTTTTGGTTTCATCGCAGCAGTGGTTTTAGTTTCTTCCACGGGATTCTGAGTTGTTGATGTGAATGTAGGCACTTCTTGGAGGTAGAACAGACATGAAAAGACGAGTGTTTGGAAGTCCCAAAGAGCTTCCCAGTAAGGTAGTTCTTGGTTTCACTGCTGCACTTTTTTGCGATGGGTGCTGAGCACAGAGTACCGGAGACAAGTTTAGCTTTCAGCCAAGTGGTGCTGAGACTTGGAGAGAAAATTCAATGGGTGGAAAGGAGGATAGGGAATTTTTCAGCGCAGTGAGCAGGATAGAGGAGAGACGAGTTCGGTAGTTTCAAAGATCTTTGTAGGCTGATAGTTCTTGGTTTCACCGCACCACAATTCCACTTTCTTCCACAGGATGATGAGATTTGGAGAGAAGAGTAGATCAGAGAGAGTTTAGAAGGCTGTCGATGATCTTCACAGGCTGGCAATTCTTGGTTTCACCACAACTGTAGTTCCTGGATGTTGAGAAGATATGAAGGAAGGCAGACGGTCTCCAACTTTGAATTTTCATAAGTAAGTGAGCGATGTAGAAGTGAAATGGGAGCTCGAATGAAGCCTAATTTATGTATAGGCGTTTCCTCCAAATTGATTCCAATTCCCTTTTTCATAATTTCTTCCGTTGTATGTTTCCACAATAATAACTCAGTCTTCTCATGGCCAAGTGCTTCAAAAGAAAGGTTCGATAGTTGATTCCGGATTGCCATGAATGAGCTCATTTCCTGGCGAGCTTCATTATGTTGCTAACAGTCAGTCCAGTGCTGCAAAATCTATTTCACCTTTCTCAAGTCGACTGTCAATCAAATGGGGTGCGTCTTGATTTTTTTTAGATTTTTAATCGAAAGTAGACTACATCCTGAGAATTTTGGCACCAACCGCGACCTTCTAGCGTGAGTAGATCTGTTTCTACGATTTTTCAAAGTTTCGACCGTTTATGACGTCACGCGCCCCTCTAGATTTGTATAATCATTAGTAATCGATTTGAGCGAATGGAAAATTAAAATAATCGTTAAATTCAATCTCTGGTTACAGCACTATTCTCTCATTGTGCTGTACTAGTCTCGGGTTGGGTCCGATTGGTTGGTTGGCGAAAGGTTCTTTCGATTTTACGAAAAGTTGGATTTAGATTGTTAAATAGTTGTCAATGTTGTTTACAATGTTACTTACAATTATACTGAATTCAATGTAGATAGGTAGCGCAGATAGCTTTATTGCCTACCAATCTGCACTAGTGGTACCTACTCACGTACTTACAAGGCGACTCTGGATTCTCCTGTTCATAAACACTATCGCACCTGCCCTACAGGTAACTATCCTGCTAGTTGATAAAATTTAAAAAGATATTGCTCAACATGACGTCTAATCCAATATTTCGTAAGTGGCTCGCGTGCTGCATGCAACAACAGCTCATCTGGGTCGGTCTTGAAATTCTCAGTTAAGAGAGATAAGGTGGATGGTTTGATATAATGGATGTGGTTATAGTTGTTTATCCTTCTAATTATCGTTGTTTTAAAAATTAGTAACTCGTACCTATTTTAGGGTGGTCATTATTCGTAAAATTTATTGAAAAGAGGCCAATTTTCGTTCATTATTTTCAATAATAAACCTTTGAAATTGTGCAAGAAGTGAAAACAACAATTGATGGTTATTGTTCAAGTAACCTGTGTAAAATCAGAAAATCGAATAAAATATTTCCGTCATGCCCAATTCCCATAAACCGATTTTCATGAGATTTGGTATATTGGCTCCATTTAGGGTCTAGTTGTGCCTGTAAGCACAACTTGGTGATAGTCACTTCTAAGTGGGGGTTGAAATTTTCAAAACACCCTAGGTCGGAAACTTTCATTATAAAGGTGTTGTTTTTCATTAATTTAAAATATTAACGATTTACACGAATCAAATGAGACCACCCATAGCTCAATTAAACCAATTTGCCTATTTTGCCTCAGATTTAAAAAAAAATTCGATAGAGGGTTCACTGATATGTGTGCTGTTCGAAAAAGCATTCAAAAAATGTAGAGAATTTAAGGAAGATGGAAATTTCCATCCATTTCCATTTAAAATTTATTTTAAATGTAGCGGCTATGTGTACATGGTGGCAGCCATGTTTGACTTATCTGGCTTCCTAACCAATCCGACTTCATAAGGATGTCTGTTCCCCTTACTACATACTACAGTAGTTATACCTCTGGAAGCGTAAATGAAACTATTAGCTTATGTGGTCAATACAGGAGTGCGCAAACTGGGGGAGGGAAAAACGCATAAGCGAAAGTGACCAAAATGAGCGATTTTACTCACCCTTTTTGGTTTATTATTTTCAATAATGAACCTTTGGAATCGACCAAGAAATTTTTTTAACCCCCCTCAAAATTTGTTAGTTTACGTTTCAAGGTACGTAGAATGCATAAATCGAATAAACAGGGCGTCCGAACGCGGCACTTTCCTCACTTAACATTGACCGATTTTGATGAAATTTGGTATGTAGGCTCCATTCGGGGTCTAGTTGGGCTCCGAAGCTTTTGGTTGATGTAGGTTCTAAGGGTTGAAATTTGGAAACCCCCTGACTCGAAAAATTTTGATGTAAAGGTATTGTTTTTCCATCAATTTGAGTTAGTATTGGATTTCAGAATTTTTAGAGACCACGCGGATTCCTGTAGGACAAACCGTTCGCTCCCTACGAGAATTTAAGGGTTGGACGTACGATGAATCAGAAACACGGGCGTGAATCGCAAAAGAGGCCTAATCTCCGTTCAAATTTTAGCTGACCGAAATACGATCGATGTTTTTCTTCATGGAGGAGAACTTTTTTTTCGTCCTTGAAAAGTGAAAACAAAGCTTCCCTACCTTGGTAGACTCGGAAACAAAATAACCACACACTAATCCTTTTTTTGACCATTTTGAATCCAAATCCGCGAAAAAAAACCATAGGTGTTTGTCTTTGTGTGACAAAATCTTGTGTACAGCCAGTGTGTACACCTGTGTACAGTGTAGTTTTCCACCGATTTTTGAGGTTCTTTTTTGTTCGACGCGGAAATTATCTAGTTGTGCACTACGTCACCGTAATTTCGAATTTTGTCTTAGAAGGGGGGGTTAATGCTTAAACAACGTGCGTTTCCGGGCTTAATCTTGTAAACCCTGCCAAGGCCTCAATTTCCTACCGATTCGCGTGTATCTTTTCTTGTTAGACTCAGAAATCTTCCGAATTGCACACTTTTTCTCCAGAGTATCAAGATTAGCATGAGGAGAAGGCGATTGGGGAGATATTGTTCACAAAATATCCTATTTTGGTTTATTATTTTCAATAATAAACCTTTGGAATCGACCTAGAAAATTTTTTTAACACCCCCTCAAAATTTGATGGTTTACGTTTCAAGGTAAGTGGAATCCAAAAATCGAATAAAAATTTGGCCGTCCGTACGCCGTACGGCGCGCCGTAAGCGGCACTTTTGCCACTTAGCATTGACCGATTTTGATGAAATTTGGTACCTATGTAGGCTCCATTTGGGGTCTAGTTGTGCCCCGAAGATTTCAAGGGATCAAAGATGAACCCCTAACTCATAAAATTTCGTTATAAAGGTACATTGTTTTCCCATCAATTTAAGATAGTATCGAATTTTTAAAATTTGTTGAGACCACGCGGAGCCCTGTAGGACAAACCGTTCGCTTCCTACGAGAATTCAAGGGTTGGACGTACGATTAATCAGAAACACGAGTGTGAATCGCAAAAGAGGCCTAATCTCCGTTCAAATTTTAGTTGACCGAAGTGCGATCGATGTTTTTCTTCAAGTTGGTTGGTTGGTGGCTTTGCAGACGAGTGATCAATAGAAAAATAAAAAACCATTGTGTAATAATTTACAGCGTTTTTGTTTCACTTTGAATACGAATGTGAACTTCGACGGACTGCCTACCAAAACTAACAGATGAAAGTTCAACGTTGTTACGTACTACCGCTTTTGTGCCAGACTGTCACCATTGAGGTGGGGGGGGGGGGTGCTTGTTGGGTATCGTAGTTCATGGATTTTTAAATGCTCTTCAAAGTCGCAAGAAAGAATACGGTAGATAAGGAAGAATGGTGGGGGGGGACCACTAAGTAAAATATTCATCGCTTAAAATATTTCTTGCTTAAAATATTCATCGCTTTCCAATTGGTTTAAATTGACCTAATGCTTATCCAATGGGACGTCCCCTGGAATGCATGCATGCATTACTTAACAATATTTTTGATCCTGTTCTGCAGTAATAATTTGAATGTACCTAACATACCTCCAATTTTGATAGGTACTCACCACAGAAATGATGTTGTCTAGGATAACGAGCTTCTGCTTAATGCATATTTATGTAGCTCGTGGAAAACTTTGGCTTAATACCTCCGTAAGTACTGCTTTTGAGAGTTTACTACTCCGTAATGTAATTTACGAAGGAAGTTCGAAGTTTGTTGGAAACATCAACCAGCTCTTATAGACGTTGACGCATTCGGTAATTGGAACAGACCCCTAAGGCGAGCGTCTGTTGAGAACTTCTTAGACATTAGCATTTCCTGCGATCTGTTCACCTAGTCGGTACCTACGTCTGCCTTCAAAGGTAGAAGATAGACATCTTGAGGTCGTACCTAATTGTTAGTTCAGGATGTTGTCACGAACTTACTTTTCCCATCTCTGGATGGCATCGCACCATTCCGTAATGAAAATGCATCCAGTTGGCACTATTTTTGCCGCGATGTCAGTGTGGCACCACGAACGCAGTTCATTGTGTCTTCGAAGTCATTAGAACATCGACTGAATTAAATTTGGAGTTATAACCGAGGCTCAGGCACATGAATTCTGGCGCCAAAGCACTCTTGGCTACAGAAACTCAAAAAATAGTTCATAATTCCAATGGTTTATTGTACAGTGCTGTAATCTTCGCTATTCGAGGCTTGCGATATCGTTATTGAATCTTGAGGGACTATACTTGAATGTGCGATATTTTATAATACTCTCCGCACATCATTATGTAATAGAAATAGGACAATACTCAACTGAATAGCAACAATCTCGTACAAATTCGTTTACCAAATCTACGCAGAAATTTCAACAAATCTTGTACGCGCTTTTCAGACCACCAGAATTGGGCAAAGCAACCCTTTTCCTCTTAGAACAAAAACATTTTGAAATTTGCGGTGCGTCAAGTATCTATCTAGTTTAAACAAAAACGCTGAAAATTATTACACAAAGGTTTGTTATTTTTCTGTATTGATCACTCGTCTGCAAAGAACACAGCTTTGCCATTGTTACCATAGGCACTACCTACCTATTACATAGGTACCTACGTCACAATCAAATTTTTGAAGAAATAAACGCTTCACACTAAATTTGATGAAATAGAGAGTTCAGGTTGCCTTAATTATTAGGAAATATGATTACTGCTTGCTGAGGACGCAAAACTGAAAACAACTCGAAGAAACGAACAACGATCGCATTTCGGTCAACTAAAATTTGAACGGAGATTAGACCTCTTCCGCGATTCACACTCATGTTTCTGATTCATCGTAAGTCCAACCCTTATCATAGTTATCATCGTAAGTTATCATGGGGAGCGAACGGTAGATCTACAGAGCTCTGGGTGGTCTCATTCGATACTAAAAATTCAATACTACTGTTAGAAAGTGAGATCGGAACAACAAGTGAATTTTGTGATTTATTCGAAGAGAAAAACGCGATCACGTTTTCAGAACCTAACTCGACAACAACATTTTTAAAGAGTAAACATATACAAAATTCCTGTCGCTAACATGGCGACAGTTTTATCAAAAAAGAATAACTTTATATTGAAAGTTTTTGAGCTAGGGCGTTTTGAAAATTTCAACAACCAAATTTTGAAACTGGAACCCAAAATGTCATCAAAATCGGTCCATGGTGACTAAGGAAAGTGCTGCGTACGGCGGATGGACAGAAAAATGTTCATTCGATTTTCGGATTCTACGTCACATAAACTTAAATATACAAATTTTGAGGTGTTGAGGGGGGTGGTGTAAAAAAATTGCTTTCTTGTTCGATTCTAAAGGTTTATTGTTGAAAATAATTAATAAACCAAAACAACAAAATCGGCGGGAGATCGGCCCCCTGCACTCCCGCGTTGGCCCCGGTGGAAAACGTGAAAATCCTTTCCACCAATCCCCCTAAACCGAATTTAGCTCATCCAGCTGACCAGGGAGAAGTATAGTTTGTTACCTATACGAATTCTGCAGTCTCAGAGAGGAAGAAAAATGTGAAATTCACACTTATGTGACGCACTTACGTTCCACCTTATGTAACGTTTTTCGAATAATTAGTCAAAGTTTAAAGCAAATTCCATGCTTAATTCGACTGGAAATTAAATCTGGGCAGCACATTATACAAGATTTTGTCACCCACTCATTTCCCGTTTTTTCAAATTTCAATTCAGATTCGGATTTTTACGTGGTGTATTTATTTACTCTACACTATGTGTAGCACACATCCGACCTAGATTAATTAGGTACCTATATAAAATTATGAAGGGAGGTACCTACACTACTTGTGTAGACGGTATATTCTATTTGCCCCTTTAGCATTGTAGACCTTCAATACAAGACAGTTCTGCGGGTTAGTCTACATTGTCTTGAAGGCGCTTCGCCTTAAAACTGCCACGGCGCCGTTTCATCATTTGAGCTCGGTTATCCCGTCCATGTCTCTTTGTGCCAGAATGGACTTGTTGGGGTAGATGAGAAATAGGAAGTATTGGTAGGTAATAGATATCTAATTACATCAATAATAAGGAATTGAATCGTTACCTCCTTAGGAAGGAAAATGTTTTGGATTTTTTTTCGCTCTTTCTGCCGTGGCTTCTGGAAAAAGTCAGTAAAGGATTTTTGTAAGATACTACCAAATTTGAGTGTAATCGGGCCAATATAACTGAAAAATTGATGTTTCAAGATTGTTAGAGGCTAATTCAAGCTGTAAGAATGTCATTAAAATATAAACGTGGCAATAAACCAAATAATTTGCCAAAAATGTAAAATCGGTTTTTAGAATAAGTACTGAAAAAATTTTCAAATATCAAATTTTCAAAGTCAAATTTAAAAATTTAAATTTTTTTCTTCAAATTTCTATTTTTTAGGTGTATTGTTTGGTCGCAATAAGTAGCGCTATCGTGAGGTACCTACTCAACGGAAAAACTACCCAGGATCAACACTTTCCTGCGGTAATAATCAGTTTTTCGTTGAATTTGAATACACTTTGTAGATACGTTTTGAAGCAGAAAAATGAGGATTTTCATAAAAAATAAACTAATTTTTTATTCGAGTTTCAGATTTTACGTTGTAGGTAAGTACCTACTTGAAAGTTTAATTATCAAATTATGAGAAAGGCTTAATTTTTTTTCTTGCTCAATTCTACATAAGTAGTCCAGTAGAAAGAGTAGGTAAAATATATTATAATGCACGCATTCCTGGGGACGTCCCTTCTTCTTTGGGTGCCCTGTCCGTGACGAACGTTGGCGATCATCAACGCAATCTTTATTTTATCTGCGGCCTTTCTGAATAAAGATGTGGTGGTCTCCCCAAACCACTGGCGAAGGTTATTCAGCCATGAAACCCTTCTGCGACCAGGCTCGCGTCTCCCATTTATGCGTCCCTGCAATATATTCTGCAGCAAAAGGTATTTCTCATTTCTAATTAGGTAGCCAAAATACTGGAGTTTTCGTCGCTTTACGCAGTTAATACCTTCACACTCTATATTCATTCTCTGGAGGATTGCTGCATTGGTCACTCGATCAACCCATGGAACCTTAAAAATCCTTCTATAGGCCCACATTTCAAATGCCTCAAATATAGGCCTCAAATTTCCTATTTTTGACCCCAAAATCGGATTCAGCACCTCGAAAAACCTCCTACGACAAATTTTCAACCCGTACTTCCTAATTTACGAATAAACAAAACAGTGTAGAAAATATGAACTTTTAAAAAAACCGGGAGGATGACGTCATCCTGGAATAGTTCATTTAGGACTACTTGAATCGCTTGAAATCATAAATTCTGATTGTCTCCCAAAAATAACAGACTTATTTTCCAAAATCAACCCGATTTTCATTTATCACACACCATTAACTATTCAGGAAAAATGCAAACAGAATTCGGTGAAATTCCTCATTTTGCTGCTAAGAGCACCCGTGAGCGTCCATGTCTCTACGCCATACAACAAGACAGAGAACACATAGCAGCGGAGAATGCGGACTCTCAAATCAAGTCGTAGTTGTCTACTAGCCAATACCCTACTCAAGCCCTTAAACACAGACCTCGCCTGCTCTATTCGGCTTCGAATTTCAGTAACATTATTGCCCTCTTCAGAAACAATTGTGCCTAGATATTTGAAGGTTGAGGCTCGGGTTACATGCTTGTTGTCAACAATCAAGTGCTGTCCTGACACGTTCCTTTTAGATATAATCATCCACTTTGTTTTTGTCAGGTTTAAAGCCAGACCCATGTCGATGCTTCTTTTATTGACAGCATTGACTAGAGCTTGCAGGTCTTCGATATTCGATGCAATGAGCACGGTGTCATCCGCATACCTGAGGTTGTTATCCCGGACGCCATTGACCAGTACACCAACATCCACATCATGCAATGCCTCTCTGAAAATATTTTCAGCATACAGGTTAAACAAAAGAGGCGACAAAATACAACCCTGCCGAACACCCCTAAGAATCTTAATGCCGCTTCTGCCACCCAAACAAACATTGGCCTCTTGCTGGAAATACAGATTTGCTATCAGCTGCAGATCTTTGCCGTCTACTCCAAGGTCTGCCAGAATCCTCATCATTTTTCCATGTTGCACCCGAGTCGCACCATGTTGAGCCTTCTCATAATCCAGAAAGCAAGCATAGAAGTCGACTGACATGTCTCGGCACCTCTGGGATAAAACATTGAAACTAAATAAAGCCTCCCCTTCCCCCCATAAAACGTCCCTTGCAATTACGTAAAGATCACTTTCAACGATACCACTCACTCAGGCTTACACCCCAACGTATTTTGAGATAAGGGTGAAGGGGTAGTAGCCCACAAGCGCCCCAAATTGTTGGTGGCGACATGGTAACTTTATACAGGGTGGTCCTTAATGAACGTACCACCCTTTCAATTTCGTTGTTTGTGGGGAAATCAAAAAACTTGTCGAAGTAACTCCCGTTATTTTTTTGTAAAGAATTCAGGAAAAATACTTTTGCGCAAAAAAATTGCGCGCAATTGTGCGCAATTGACACTAACTTTGTTTTTTCAAATACGAACCCCCATTTTTTATTGCAGATTTAGATTCTACGTCAAATTTCATGAACATTTTACTTCGACAACTTTTTTTTTTCCGCTGCGCGAAACGGGCGCCAGGAGCGTTCAAAGTTGCTAAAGTCATCAAAATTGCGCAAAACATGGATTATGGTAAACCCCAAGTGTGGCACATGACTTTACATTGTTTTTCAGCGCTGATTCACGTGGTGCTGTCAGTTTTTAGATTTAGCTCAGTTTTTTCGATTTCATAAGCTTAATCTAAGTCTTTTGGTGAAATATTACAGTTTTTCCGAAGTATCAACTTTGGCAGTAGATTTATTTTCCCTCACCCTTTCGCACCCCGGGCTTGGGACCGGCAAAGGCGGGCTTAAAAATAAATAACGTGGTGTTTTTTTTATTGGACTTGATGAACCCGAAATAACAGCTAGAAACATGGTCGTTTTTTTAAAGAAAAAAGTGGCTTGGTTCCTGCACCCAGAAGGATACTCTGAGAAATCATGAATGTTATGGTACCAAAAGCGTTTGAATACGATTGAATCACAATAGGTAAACAACTCGGATTTCTCGATTCTCGGACTGCTTATCTGCTGCACTTTGAGACGAGACGTTACTAACCGCTCACGTTACAACTTCAACTCCAAGTTGATCTGTACCCGTTATCATCTTTATTTTGTCTTTAATCGTGAGAAGCAACTGATCCGGTTAATAGTCTCACTGTGAACGTTCTTGAGTGCGTATAACATGCCGCGTTTTACCCAAAACGAACTGACTGAGATGGTGCGGTTGTACTACACGCACGGCGGAAATGCTCGACTAACTGCAGCCGCTTGTCAGCAAGTGTCTAATCGGCGTGTTCACCACCAGGCGATATTACGAACGGTTCGGCGTGTTAAAACGCGGCATGTTATACGCACTCAAGAACGTTCACAGTGAGACTATTAACCGGATCAGTTGCTTCTCACGATTAAAGACAAAATAAAGATGATAACGGGTACAGATCAACTTGGAGTTGAAGTTGTAACGTGAGCGGTTAGTAACGTCTCGTCACAAAGTGCAGCAGATAAGCAGTCCGAGAATCGAGAAATCCGAGTTGTTTACCTATTGTGATTCAATCGTATTCAAACGCTTTTGGTACCATAGCATTCATGATTTCTCAGAGTATCCTTCTGGGTGCAGGAACCAAGCCACTTTTTTCTTTAAAAAAACGACCATGTTTCTGGCTGTTATTTCGGGTTCATCAAGTCCAATAAAAAAACACCACGTTATTTATTTTTAAGCCCGCCTTAGCCGGTCCCAAGCCCGGGGTGCGAAAGGGTGAGGGAAAATAAATCTACTGCCAAAGTTGATACTTCGGAAAAACTGTAATATTTCACCAAAAGACGTAGATTAAGCTTATGAAATCGAAAAAACTGAGCTAAATCTAAAAACTGACAGCACCACGTGAATCAGCGCTGAAAAACAATGTAAAGTCATGTGCCACTCTTGGGGTTTACCATAATCCATGTTTTGCGCAATTTTGATGACTTTAGCAACTTTGAACACTCCTGGCGCCCGTTTCGCGCAGCGGAAAAAAAAAGTTTTCGAAGTAAAATGTTCATGAAATTTGACGTAGAATCTAAATCTGCAATAAAAAATGGGGGTTCGTATTTGAAAAAACAAAGTTAGTGTCAATTGCGCACAATTGCGCGCAATTTTTTTGCCCAAAAGTATTTTTCCTGAATTCTTTACAAAAAAATAATGGGAGTTACTTCGACAAGTTTTTTGATTTCCCCACAAACAACGAAATTGAAAGGGTGGTACGTTCATTAAGGACCACCCTGTATACATTATAATATAATGTATACAGGGTGGTCCTTAATGAACGTATATTATACACATAAACTTCTAACTACTCTCGTACCATTTATGCCTGTAGCTATGGAATAATATATTCAAGAATTTATTATTATTATCATTACCATTAATTGATTAAGTGTATTAAGAATGATATTATTATCAATTAATTTCAACCACCTGATCTAAGTACCTACGTCTGGAGAAACATTAGGTTTAGGAAAAAGGTTTACAAATATAAAAGTGTTGCAAATTTGATTCTCTACAACATGATCTACCTGGTCGGAAACCGCTTAGTTTGGAGGTCATGAGCGAAAAACCGAGAACAGTCCAAACATGTCGAGGTTTTTCGGCCCTCCCCAAGTTAGCTCAAGGTCCTCGTTTCGAAAAACTTGATATTCATCCCATAGCACCCCCGAATAACCAGTAAAAGTTTCGTTTAGTTCGTAAATTCTTCTGGGTACAATATCTACTGGACTACTTAACAGGTTTATTATTGAGAATGATAAACCGAAAACTGGCCGACTACCTCTAATACTACAGAATGAAATTTTTATACCTCCAGGTGTCGTTGGGTTTAATTAAGATATTTCGGTTCCGTTTTGTAACAAAATCATGTTTTCAAACATCTCGAAGATATACTCAGAAAAAGGCAGATTGAGTCGTCTTGCGAGTTACACCAGAGAAACACGAAGAAAAAAATCGGGTCTCCGTGGCATAAAAAGAACAAAGAAACAAGAGAACAGAGGTAGGCGCCTTGGCCGGGAAGGTGAAGATGCGTGGAATATTGAGAAGGGGGATATTTATGGGATCGTGGGAGGGATTGTGTGCACGAAGGCACGAAGTCTGTGCATCTTGATAGGGTCCCACCAACGGTAGCTAGAGCCCACCGGCATACTCGCAGATTCCTGGAGGCACCTTCCTAGGCCACCTCTTGAGCTTTGACTTTGTTTTGTAGCTCTCTTCAGATCGCTTGCAGTTATGTCAGGGTATCCCACATCGTATATGGGGGGAAGACCACAGCTTGGAGGATAAGGTACCTACAAAACTTTCCTGGGTAGAGTTGACCACAATATCCTTCTACGGGCTACACTCCAACTTCTTAAAACATACCTATCAATGTTTTATCTTTTTTTGACATTTTATGTCTTTACTATGGCACATAAATGAAAAATCGTCACGCACCGCGGGGAGCGTTATGAGGGGAGCGTTACGCGAAGGGGAAATGGGCGCAAAGACATTCATTCAGGCCGTATTCATAGTCCTGACTCAAGTCAAGTCTCTACTCTCACTCAGTCAAGTGGAGTCCCACCCTACACTCGAAAGTCGGTATTCATAGTCCAAGTCAAGTGAACACTTGGCTCCCAAGTGTGCCCTCGACTTGTGAAAGTCGAGAGTGCACTTGGACTCCACTCAGCCCACACTTCGGCTTGAAATGTTCAAAAGTTGGCAGCCCTTGCTGTGATTATTGAGACTCCATATCCTATATTTTGAAGTATCCATGTTTTTTCTATGGAACATTTCCAATTGTTTTGTTGGCCTTCTGTCGTGTTTCCCGCACTCTTTTTTTTGCAAAACAAAAAATAATGAACAGTAATTTTCTGTTCGAGTTTTTATTTCCGTTCTTGAAGTTCTGTCTAGTCGTGAATCATGTATTTTGTAAAAATGTAACTTGATTTTGTTCGTCTATGTTTGTCAGTCAATACAGTCTGGAAGTTTCAGTTAATACAGAACTGGTTTTGTGAAATTTGTGAAGTTATTTCTTGTGATAGGGCCTACCCAGTTCCATTCTACCAGTCAGTATTTCCTTAATCTTTTTTCATTCTTTTCATTTACATTGACAGTAACGGTGTTCCGAACTTGTGTCTCATAAAAACACTTGAGTTGGCGTATTGGGAGGACAGGGTTTTGATGCTTTCCTGTCATCAATGCTATCTCCCGGCCAGAAAATTCGGTTGCTTTAAGCGCAAAATTGTTCTTTTCTAACAAGACAACATCGTTGACACATCTTTCCTATAGTACTAGCCTTGATGATTTTCCGCGTGTATATTGCCAGATTTGTCTTATTTTATTCGCAGAACTGTGGAAAAAAGGTAGGAATTCGCGAACCCTCAGTGCGATTATAGTGTACCTATCTAGACAACAGGTACTCCACATTATTATGATCCGGCCACCAAATTCTATCGATTTCCTCGGCCCTGTTTGTTGTTGCGGGATGACATTCCGCAATAATTCATAATGACATTCCGCTATAATCGCACTGAGGGTTCGCGAATTCCTACCTTTTTTCCACAGTTCTGAACTGAAACGATTCCACATTGTGTTGAACTGAAACGATACTGATGAGAAGGTTCACATGAAATACTTGCAGTGTATGATTGACGAGATTCTGGTCCTCTTCTATTTCTGGAGAAGAGGTGATGGTAGATTACAGAAGGTACGGAATACAATAATATACCTACAAGGATTTATTTGAAGGAAATATGTACGCCGTAAATACTCGAAGTTTGCAAAATACTCGGAGAGAAATTCGCACTTCACTTGACCTTCCCCACTCATTATAAAAAATCATTAATTAAAATTAAAACCACAAATTAATCTATAAGGACACGATACGAGTAAAAGCAAAATTAATTGGTACCAGAAATAAAGTTTCCGAAATAACTCGAGATCGCCATAGCAGAAAAACGCCAATCCTCCCAATAACGTCTAGTTAAAAAAAAAATAGTCGAACTCGCCGTCCCACTCATCAATAATTAACAAAATCACTATACAAATTTCATTGCTGGAACTGTATGCGAATCAAGAGCACTATTGAAATTATGAACGATGAATTCTCAAAATCACTTTACTAACAAAACAAAGAAGTGTTGGTGGTGATGGCATCGAAGCATCAATTTTGTTTAAAATATAGTATTTTGCATCATTTCAAGGTATTCCAATTATTTTTGTTTATTAAATTACTTTAAAATGTTATAGTTACGTTGTATTTTATTCGATTTCCATTATCTGCAGTGAAATCCCCAAGTAGGGGTTCGCACTTGAGGGACCTCAGGAGCTCACTTGGGATTTTGGCCTTTTCAAGTGAAGTGCGAACTCGACTTGTGGTAAATTTTGGTTTATGAATACCGTGAGGGCGCACTTGAGTAACCCGTACACTTGAGTAGAAGCTGACACTTCAAGCGACGTTCAAGTGCACGTCTATGAATTGCTCAAGTGGTAGACTCCACTTGTACCGTCACACTTGAGGGCAAGCTCGGACTTGAGTCAGGACTATGAATACGGCCCAAAATGTCTCTCGTGGTTGCGTACTTGTACGAAAGCTGTAGCCACGGATTCCTTCCGATTAAGTTCTTCTAAATACTTAACTTAAATTTATAACGAAATAACCAAACTAGGAGCTCATATACGAGTACCAAATTTCATCAAATCAGTCCAGGTAGCTAAGAAAAGTGCCACGTACTTCTATATAGATCACTCGTCTACAAAATCACCAACCATCCAATATGAAAAAAAATCAAAAAAAAAAAAGATCAAAAAAAAAAAATTGTTTTTTAAAAAATCAAAAGATTTATGGGGAAATCACCTTGAGTAATTATCAACTTTATATAGACAATCACAATGCGATTTCATTCTTTTATTAATGGCTTTGCATTGCATACAGCCGTTACATAGTAGGCTGGTAATCGTAAGTTTATAGCTTAATTACACTCAATATAAATTTTAAAAATAAGGTTTTTAAACTAAATTTTATGCTTGAGTCCAGAAGAAATTCGTGAAGACTGTAATATACTTCCAAGTTTTCACTTAATTATTACATTCGAGAATTAGGTGTTCGGCGGTCTCCAATGTGAGCCCGCATTAGGGTGGCTCAAAACAGGGGCAAATGAAAGAAAGTTATGGTAATTACCGGGGCACCCCTCGAATTTGTTCCACATAGTAACAAAAAAAATCGTGTAAAAATTTGGAACAACCATGTTTGTCGACATCAATGTTTCGAAGGTTTTGTTCTTATCGGGTAAAATATGAAAATGGCAAATAAATAAAAAATATATATTATCACCAGGTATTTTATTAACTAAACATAAAATTCATTCAGAGATGAATTTTCTGTACGTATAATACTCTTTTCAGAAATTTGGTCTGGCATGTTTTTATAAAATTTCTTGGCCACTTATCACTGTTTCTACAACCACTTTCTTCGTCGTACGAATAGAATCGATCGCGACCCATTTTAATAAAAACGGAGTTAATAAGAACTTAGTCGACTCAGACAAGTTATTATTTATAAAGTAAACAATTAATTACTGAAGAAAAATCACAGAGAGCACAGCTTACATAGTCACCGGTGAAAGAGAACTTGAATCCCACAGGTCAAGAAAGTGAAAGGCATACCCAATCAGATTGAAGGAGATATCAGTGAAAGGAAAACTTGAACCCTATTGGCTCAGAGAACTTAAAGGGTTTGGGAGGATCAACAAATGCAAATTTAGGCAGACAAACTGAAAAGGAGCTCAAACAGTGGTGAGGGTAACAATGTTACCCCACCATGTCATGGTGGGGGTATCACAATGAAGCCACTGCTGATCTCCAAACTTTCGATGTTTCCTTGCTCTACCGAAGGCCAGGCATCTTTGAACCTGCGAAATAAAGGTATGTGGACCAAGACCCGATGGACCCAAGCAAAAATTCTGAATACTTTACTCAACATTATCTGGAGCATGTGGTGGCGGCAAGGTAACCACAACAGTTTCCTTCCAATATTATGTCTTGCCAGAATGATACAACCAAACTGTTTAAGATCTGTATTGTTGGAAGAAGTATCAAGTACACATTCCCTCAACTTTTTCAAAGAAATTCCACTCATCAAGCAAAACAAAGGCAGCTTAAGCTATATTTGCTCCCGTGCCTGAAGCAAGTTTGCAACTCCCAGCAATTTCTCGCTAGCAGTTAGAAAGGAATTAAGACGCTTTTGTATCATCAGCGAACTCTCTTCTGGCTACTTTTCTTATATTCTGAATTGTACTTCATGACATGGTAAAAGTAGGTCATGCCAAAGAGCTGCTGCTACTAGCTCCAACACTCTGAGCACTCAATCTAACAGTCAAGAGCACTTGTCACACGATGAGTGAAAATCTGGTTCCTTTTGAGCGCCCGACTTTGACGAGGTCATTTTTTTAAGGTAATTTGTAAGGGAATGGAGAGTCCATCTTTTAGTGCTGATTGCTAAAAAAGTGCTAAAATAGTGATTGGCAACCACCATTTTTTATAGTTTCTGGAAACTAAGAGATTGCTAAATGGAACGAAGGGTGGAGCTTCATAACTTCAGAGTCGTTGAGCACTGTCATGTGCTCACACTAGGATGCTGAAATTTGGGCTGTATGACTTATTTATGAAGTGGAACAATTTGGGGTGATGCCTCAGAAAATGTGGAAAAATTGTGTTTTTTGGGCCACCCTGGCCCGCATGTTCTACACTGGGGAGTATCCGATCTATTTATTTTATGTAGATAGTGGTTCGTGGAGCATACTCCGCTGCGAAGTCGCGTAATGTTTTTGTAGAACATTTTGGGTTTTGGTCCCGTCACATTTTTGAACCATGGAATCCAGTTGGATGGTGGGAACAAGGTCATATAACGTGTCCCCGTGGTAGTTTGTTGAGCGTAAAAATCTTTGGTCCAACCTAAATTCATTCGTTCTTTTATGAGGCGTTTGAGGTCTGTTGGAGGGTAGGAGTGTGACGGGGGTGGTAGCTGGAGCAGTGTCGATCTTCTGGCTTCGATGTCTGCAGTCTCGTTGCCTACAATTCCTGAATGTCCTCTTGACCACAGGAAAACTATACGACTTCCTTCTTCTGTCAGCGTGATATATGTTTTGGAGAATGGATGCTTCACTGGACGTAAGGCGGGATCCTATGCGTATATTTTGGATCATATTTACTACAATTTGGCAGTCCGTCACAATGACCGCATGTGGGATCGTTGGATATTCAATGTGGATCCATGATTGGGCCTTCAGAATTGGAAGATCTATTCCACAATCGAAACTCATGAGATTTGCGTGTGGAATCATAAAAGGCGGAACCAGCTTTATTGGCTCGTACAAGAGCCATCTGTGTAAATTACCAGGCTATTTGGCCATCTTCTTTCAATGTAGTCTCGCATGTTTTATATCAACTTCCGAGGAACGGGGGTTACAATTTAAAACTTCCTCGCTTCCAAAGATAATGTAGGGGTGGTAGGAGTGTGTCTACGATGCAGGAATAATTTAAATATAGTGCACAAAGTGCATATAGTGTTACAAAAATTTAATTAACAAGAGCTTTCATCATTCCGAGTTTCCATTCATGTTCCATTCCAATGTTGTTTATTTTTGGAACCTTGAGACGACGAACTTCAAGAACTCCGGATGCTGACCTCATTATGCCACCTCACATTTATTGTTACAAACAATATTATTGAGGTCTTTGTAATAGATTGCAGACTTAAAAATGTAACAGTCTGTAGCGTATCTTTGTTACAGAAGAACCTTTATTCGCAGTCGTTTTCTATCCTTTACCATGGGAAGTGGAAACATGGAGCTAGCTGAGAAAACACGGGGGTTCGCGTTTTTCTCCATCGATCCCCGCAAGTTGAAGAAAAACCGGGCAGGGATAGAACGGGATACGGGTAGCTGGAAGTTTGTGATGTATAGAGACCTCCGAACCGCCCTCAAAAGACGAGGAAATTGGAAACACAAAAGTTGTCCAGTTGGCAGAAAAGTTTATTCTAGACAAATAGAGAAACGAACTCCAGTTGTCCCGATCCTCGTGTGAAGGCCTCGTACTGGAAAGAAAAGGAACATCTAACAAAAGAAACCTAAGCTAACAATATAACAAAGTATGTTCTATGTGAAACATGTTGCTTATCCATGATTGGGTATACGTAAAAAATAATGGATTCAACTTGGTTCGTGAGTTTACGAATCTAGATTTAATAAATAAAACTGGTGTTTGTGTTTGTCCAACCATGAGAACTGCATCGAATTTCCCCTTCCTTCGTGGCGAATGAGGTTATCCTTTAATAACTTAGATTGATTGTGCTGTGTATTTGTCCAGCGTATCGATGTACGATTAAGGTCCTTGATGGAGTTGATGCGAATGTCTGACACAACATAAGAAAATAATGTATTTGCACATAACTACAAGTGATAACCAGAAAATAAGGTACCTACAATAAAGTTACAACTGCTGCTAAAAATCGAGAAACGCGTACATTTCAATCAAAGTTTCTGAGTATTAGATTAGAGAGTAATTTCCAGAGTACAAAATATGTGCTTACTTTCCTACATAATCGCCATAAAGCTCAATACAGTTCTTCAGCCTACGAACCAGCATTTTTATACCCTCATCGTTTACTTTTCGGTCCGACTCTGAAATACACAGTAAGAGTGTGAGAAGGTACAACTAGGTACTCCTCTCCTTCCCATCGGACTTTTACCTGAGTTCGGATGTCCCCTGGTCCTTGCTCTTTTGGAAAAGGTAAAGAAGCTTGGAGGAATTCATGACATACGTTCCCATAGTTTTACAATAAGTAGGCGGAATTCTGTGGACAAAAAGTATAAACATGTCGAAATGAAAAAAATAAAATAGTAAAATTAAAATGTGAAATTTGAATTTGAAATAGTAGGCTGCCTATTAATTGAGGTAGTTAATTGAATGAAAGTGTGAATCTCTGGACCTATCAAGCAACCGTTAGAGTTCGAGAAAGGTAAGTAAAGTACATGTTGAGTGTTGTGTGAGGTTGGTTGAGAAATGACGAAGTCGGATGTGTGGCTTGGAATGGATGTCGGAGCTCCGAATATGAGCAGAATATTTGCATTGCAATATGTATCTGGTAGATGAGAGTGGGAGAAGGTACAGATGCCCCCCACTCCTCACGTTCCTGTCAGTCATTTACCCGAGTCCTCTTGTCCTTGCTTTATTGGAAAAGGTAAATAAGCTAGGAGGAAATCATGGCATGTAGATGAAAATTTCTCGTAACATAGCATTCCAGAATATAAACCTAGGGAAGATCAATCTTTGACAATGAGATGGGCTCATCTCTCAATCTTAATTCTCCAATAATTCCGACGGCTTTCTATTGAGCTCTAAGTAAATTGAGAAGAAATGTCCCCAACTCGTTGAACCTTAACTTGTAACATTTTAAAAGCAGCACAAGGCTCCTAACGCAGCAGTTATGGCGGAATTACTGACGGAAAAATCAGAATTATTTGAGTTAGGAGAACGAAGTTAGCGTGAGATTCTTCTGACTTCCTTTTACCAGTGTAATGAGCCTGTGACCTGACTTCAATACTTCCATTGCTCATTAAAAAAAAGTCTGCCAAGTGGGTGCGGCACATAGCTTCCTCGTACCCAGAACCTGATCTTGAAGATGATACGATGCATAGTTGCTAATTTCAAAACGTCAATCATTAAGTACCTTGTACTACCCTCATAGGGGTCCATCTACACGTCAACCCGCACAATTACTGAATATTTCTTTGAAATCGGACGGAAAATGTAGAAGTTATGGCTTCACAAGGAATTTCTCGTTTGCGCATGCGCACTACTGGTATCAGTTCCGGGTGATGATTTTCGTAGGGAGCCATCTGATTCTATTTTCTTTTTAATATTTATGAATCAATTAAGCTCTTTGAATCTTTTTGGAACCATGTACATGTATGCTGATGATACATCGATTTTATGCGAGGGGGATGATTGGGAGGAGGTGTTTAGGAATGCAAATTCTGACATCAACAAAGTCTTTGAGTGGATGTGCTCTAACTCCTTGAGTTTAAACGTTAAAAAAAAACAAGTTCTTGGTTTTTTCCAAGTCCGCATCCAAACATAAGTTGGAACAGCACGGTATCATGATACATACATGTGGAAATGACTACATGAAGTGTGCGTGTGACGGCAATTGTCCACTAATAGAACGGGTTTATTCTACAAAGTATGTACTTAAGAATTACTATAGACGAAGACTTAAGGTGGGAGTATCATATTAGCTCTATGGTTCAGAAACTCCGTAAATTTATTCATATTTTTTATAGATTGAGGGGATGTCTTGATAAGAAAAATTTAATTACTATTTATAAAGCTCTCGTGCAAAGTGTCATTAGCTTCGGTATTTTAGCTTGGGGTGGCGCTTCAGCGTCTATCCTAAATCCGCTTTGTATCGTCCAAAAATCGATCCTAAAAGTAATCGCTAGGAAACCACGCCGGTTCCCCACCTCTGACCTATTCAAAGCTGTCCAGGTATTCTCAGTTCAACAACTGTATGTCAAAATAGCTATTACTTTTTTTTCACAAACACCCCGATTACTTCGTGTATCCTAGACATAGCATATACCCAGCTCGCCTCACTTCTAAGGCGGTTATACCAGCTCCCAATCTCGTTTATGGTGTACCTCAAGACATATATTTTCAGTATGCCTAATATATTGCGGTCTCTCCCAGCCGACATGACCATACCTAGAAATTTTTCGCGTGCCGTTTATAAAACTAGAATTTTCACATGGTTGATAACCCAAGGTCCTAAAAACTGTTCCAATTTACTGACTAGTGTTTATGTGTCATGATTTTGTCTGCTTTTTTGCTTCTATGGTGTTTATCTTTACCTATATAATGATTGTATTCTATCCAAATTCGTTTGGAATTGTCACATGGGTTCATAGAAATTTATTCTAATTTTTGTATCCTTTTATTCCTCATCTGATCACTTTTGGGTCGTTTTTGTAAAAATGGTGTAATAGGTAATATTACTTGTTTACCTCAACTCCCCCGAACCGCACAGGGTCGTACCCTATGGTTCCTGGGGTATATTCCATTGCATTAATATACTAAGTATAATTTTTCCTTTGTGTTGCCGCACTAATTTACAGTTATGATATTTTTTTTGTAATTTCTTTATTTGTTTTTTTTTTATAAACTTTCTTTCATTCATTCATCTGCAATCCGTACAATCCCTGAAAAGTTCTGCCAAATTGGATGGAAAATATAGAAGTTATAGCTGTTACAAGGATTTCACGTTTGCTGTCAATTTGAGGGACATGATTTTCATAGGGGACCACCTACATCCTAATCCGTATAATCTCTGAAAATTCCATCGAAATAAGATGAGAAATGTAGAAGTTATGACTTTTACAAGGAAATACACGTTTGTTCATGCGCAGTAGCTACTATCAATTTGGAGGGCAAAGATTTTCATGGGGGACCATCTATTTCATCGAAACCGGACAGGAACTTCGTATGGTTTTGCCCGTCACAACGATTTCATGACAGATACATGGACAGACAGACGCAGAAGCAAAATTGTTCAGGAAGGCCTAAAACGTAAAACGCGATTGGAAATTTTTATTTTGTGGAACTTTTTTTCAACCTGAAAATTGAAAACAATGCTTCCGCTACCTTGGTAGACTCGGAAACAAAATGTCATTGTCAACAATCTTCTTTATTCAGTCGCAAGTAAATTGTAAGAATGTAAATGAAACGTCGAATAAGAAGTTAACGACGTAGTTTAATTACACAGTATAATACCTTGAGCAACTTTAAATTGCTTCGCTGATTATTTCCCCAAAAAACTTCTGGAGTTCCAGAACCTGTATTCGAAGGGAGTTTTTAACTGTGAACACGCTGAAAGTTATTGACGTCATAACAATGGTTACAAACTCATTTACGTTGGTAAAGTAGCCTCTACCCTTAGAACTGAGGCTACATCGATACTTGACTAACTAGAATATAAAAACTCTTTAAAGTTCTAATTATTTGTTAGTGGCAACCTGCTACAATTCTTTACGAAATAAACGTTTTAGGGAACCTTGTTACAGCACTTTCGACATCCACCTCTTCTTCCCTATCCCGCAGAACTGGCAAAGGATACTTTTGTTCGGGTCTTTCATCCCGCTACTTTCCTATCTCAAGTTTCTCCGAGGTGGACATTTATTCGAAATCGGATGGAAAATGTAAAAGTTATGGCTGTTACGAATAAAATTCACGTTTGCGCATGCGCACTGGCTACAGTCAATTTGGGAGCCACGATTTTCAAAGGGGAGCATCTACACGCCAATTCGTACAATTTCATCAAAATCAGATTAAAAATGTAGAAGTTGTAGCTGTTGAAAGGATTTAACGTTAACAATTAATTTAACGTTAACCCCAATTCGCATCAATCCTGGAAAAATCATCTACCTATTATAGGTATATAATATCAGATGGGAAATTATGAAGTTATGACCGTTACAAGGAATTCACGTTTGCGCATGCGTACTGACTACTATCAATTCTGAGCAATGATTTTCATAGGGAACCATCTACACGCCAATCCGTACAATCCCTAAACATTTTTTGAAATGTGACAGAAAATGTATAAGTTATGGCTGTTACAAGGAAATTCACGTTTGCGCTTCCACAGTGTTTAGCCCAGATAGCCCTAACGTCCTTCTGGAAGGATGAGGGACTTAGGTCGACTGTCTGAACTTTCTCTCCTGTATTATGATACCGCTGTGGTCAAGTATGGCTTTGAACTGTTGTTTACATCCTTATGGGACCGATTTTGTCTTCAGTATGCGACCAACAGGTAGGTACTCAGTGCAGTTTTTCCCTAGCAGCTTCAATCATGAGCGGTCACCCAGAATTCATAGTTGATGGGTAAGTACCTATTCATTTTGGTTTATTATGTTCAATAATGAACCTTTAGAATCGACCTAGAAAAATTTTTTTTAACACCCCCTCAAAATTTGATGGTTTACGTTTCAAGGTACGTAGAATCCAAAAATCGAATAAAAATTTGGCCGGCCGTCCGCCGTACGCGGCACTTTTGCCACTTAGTATTGACCGATTTTCATGAAATTTGGTATGTAAGCTCCATTTGGGGTCTAGTTGTGCCCCGAAGATTTTGGTTGATGTAGATCACTTCTAAGGGTTCACTTTTCTGCATAGAACGCGGCGTTTCCATTAATACTACCTACTAGCAATAACATCTCGATCTTAGAGTTGTGGATATGTTAATTAAATAATTATCTGATTCTTGGTTGCTAAGGACGCACTAATGAGTACAATATGAAACTCAATTATTCAGCACGTCAAACCTTTATCTAATTTCTCCCTTGACGGGGAAAACAGTAGAATCTACTGATGCATGATCCATGATCTGATCATGGATATGTTTAGGTACAAATTTTCCCCATTCGAAATTAGGCAGGAAGAAAAAACAACTAATTGAAAACTGTCGAATAATAATAAACCATTGTGTAATAATTTGCAGCGTTTTCAGCTGAAATTCGAAAGAAAATCAGACTAATTTGTCCGGATTTTTTTGGAATTACACTCTTGTTTCGGATTTATTAATAGTGCATTTAAAGTCAATCCTTAAGTCCTCATAGGGAGTGAAGGTTTGTCGGATAGAGCTCTCAGTGGTCTCATTAAATTCTGAAAATTCTATTTTATTTTAAATTGGAAAAAAAAAACTTTTATATAGAGTTTTAGAGCTAGGACGTTTTGAAAATTACAATCCCAATTTTTCACTCATTAGAAATGGCTGACAATAGCCAATATCTTCGGGCACAACTAGACCCCACATGGAGCCAATATAATAAACTTCATCAAAATCGGTCCATTTTAATTAAGAAACTGCCGTACACGACTGATTTATTAAAATCGATTTTCGGATTCTACGTACCTTGAAGCGCAAACCAATGAATTTCCGAAGGTTTATTATCGAGAATAATTAACCAAAACGTGGAAAGTGGCAAATAAGTCCAAATTTGCGTGTTATCCATTATTGTGATGAATTCAAGTTGTTGACGGATTGGAAAACAATGATGAGTAGGTACATCGTAGCGTATTCTAAAAACTAATCAATAAAACAACGGTGTCGCGATGCGCTCAACTGATCCCGCAAGACCGCTCGGTCGTGCATTTTGTGGCCTACTCTCGTCCCCTTATTCTCCTCATAAACCTCACACTTTCACTGGTCGTGAAGGGTTATTAGAATATGTTTGTTCTTCTCATAAATTTAATTGTACGGGAACATGGAAAGCGACTAGAGCGAGCAAATGCTGACCTTTTTGACGTACCAATCAACGCGCAGCATCTTTGCTTTCGGTCAACGAAAAACTCTCCATAAGGAGGTCTTTTTCGAAAGAAAAAGTTCTTTCCGTTTCGGAAAACGACTACAGAAAAGTGTGGGAAGTACAAAAACTCTCTATTTATTTTTAGATAGGTGTCTGTCATGTAAGTATAGGACCAAACAGGAGGCAGGGTGGAGATGATTATTGCCGCCGAAATGTAAGTGATTCGCCTACATGAAACTTCGGTAGGTAACTACAAACGTTCTTAGGATTTCCAAACGTTCAAAAAGAAAATCAGTGTACTTGATAGAGAAGGATTTCCTTTAAGGTGAACAATCAAGGAGGAAAAAATTGGTATACAAAATTCTTTTGTAATTGGACATTTCTGGTGTACCGGTACGCATATACCCAATACTCCTTAGCATATTGTTTAGGAACTGACGTTTTTTTTTTAAATTTATTATTATTATTATTATTATTTTTTTTTTTTTAACTCCCCTCAAAGACAAATTGCCTTTTGTGATGGAGGGGGAACACCATAAATTAGAAAAAAAAAAAAAAAAAAATCAAATATAATGGGAGGACGCCCAGGACTCACCCGACGCCGACCCTAGGGATGAGGAAGGTGGGGGTGGGAGAGAGGGATGAAGGGAAGTGCCTCTATAAAACGACCACCAGTTCAAATATGAGCAGAGCAGGACACGGGTGGTGATACCACGGAGTACACCTACCGAGATGCCCAACTCGCGCAACTCCGTGGCACTTTTTCCGCACCATACACCGCGCCACGACAAGGTTGCAGCCATCACCCTGATGTTGTTGGGTTCCATGGGCTCCGACACTGCTTGCCGTCAATCATTTGTGTCATATTTCCTTATCTTAGTCCGCTAAGTCTGCTCCATGTCCAAGCTGCCATTGACAACTTGGACATCCAGGATAATGCAAGACTGGTCGGGCTTGACGGCAACAATGAGCAGTGCATCAACACAACTACACTCCGTAAGTCTAAACTGGGTTGAGGGCTTGATTGTAGAGTGTGAGATCGTTCTGTATCGACATTTTGAGCCCCGACCTAATAACAGGAAAATTTTTCTGAATTTCAGTATTCTTATTCTCGACATGTGCCTTCCAATGCAATTTAGCATCCAGGGTCATGCCCAGTATTTTGCTTCACTGGAATGTGGTATTAATTATTCTGCACTATGTGATAGAAAAAATGAATATTACAAGTAACATAAGAAGTAGGTCTGAGCAGATATGCTGGTATCTGCTTGGCAGCTAGAAACATGCAATCCCTTGTGGAGATGTTTCTTCAAATTAAGAACGAGGAAGAGGGGATAGGGCTGACGATAAACGTCGACTAGACCAAATATATGCAAATGGCTTACCACGGTGATCAGGAGTTCACACAAGATTGGAACCTACATGGTTGCGTTAGCAGAAGGTCCATGTTTTGGTTTATTATTTTCAATAATGAACCTTTGGAATCGACCAAGAAATTTTTTATTAACCCCCCATAAAATATGTTGGTTTACGTTTCAAGGTACCATCCAAAAATCGAATAAAAATCTGGCCGTCCGTCCGCCGTACGCGACACTTTCCCCTCTTAGAATTGACCGATTTTGATGAAATTTGGTATGTCAGCTTCACTTGGGGTCTAGTTGTGCCCCGAAGATTTTGGTTGATGTGGGTCACTTCTAACAGGTTGAAAAATAAGATTTTGAATTTTGAAAACGCCCTAACTCAAAAAATTTCGATATAAAGGTATTGTTTTTTCATCAATTTAAGATAGTATAGAATTTTTAGAGTTTTTTGAGACCACGCGGTGCTCTGTAGGACAAACCGTTCGCTCCCTACGAGAATTTAAGGGTTGGACTTACGAAAAATCAGAAACATGAGTGTGAATCCCCAAAGAGGCCTAATCACCGTTCAAACGTTCAAATGTTAGCTGACCGAAGTACGATCGTTTTCTTCAAGTTCGTTGGTGGAAACAATGGCAAAGCAGTGTTCTTTGCAGACGAGCGATTTATATAGAAAAATAGCAAACCTTTGTGTAATAATTTGCAGCGTTTTTTCATATTTTGGAGCAGATCTCATCAATAAAGGAAAAATAATGGTGTACTAGGCTCACACAGATGCTCTCTGTTTCCCTGCACAACCACCGTACTGATATGCCCGATTGTTACCTGTAGTGCCTGGCAGTGTGTGTTGATAGACGGTGCATGAGTCGGACCAACGATGACCGTAATCAGTTTGATCAACCTGTGGAATTCGTGCAATTTAAGCTCGGCGGATTGAGTAGCTAGGTCTTGTAGAGCGCATACCAACGCAAATGCCACAAAATCTCCTGCATGCGGGGAAATGGGAACTCGTCGGTTGGGACGACCAATACTAGCTGGCTCCAGGATGTTGAGAGGGACCCGAGGAGGCTAGTGGCTAATTGTGAGAAACTGAAGGCAAAAAGCACTGAGCAGATCTTTTTTTTATTTATTTAAAAAAAATAATTATAGTCAACTTTATTTGTAGTCATACATTTTAGTTGTACTGACGATAATGTGTGAAATTTTTAACGTGGTACTATTTTTAACAAGCCTCACTTGTTAGTATGTTAATCAGCACTTACGTATAATTATATCTTAAATATATAAATAAACAAGGATATTATAAACTAATAACAATTTGAGACAAAAGTATAATAATCGGGGGTAGCGAAAGTCTAGAATGAGCTAATTGTTGATAAAGTCTTAGGGCCTTTTTCTTTTCAATCGTCGCCTGGTTCGTTTTGGAGGCGAGTAGAGGGCAGCGGTTCTGAGATCAGCATTTTCAAGGTCACTGAATGTCTGGTGGAACTTGGTGTAGAACGCTCTAATGGGGTATTTCAGTCAATTTTTGACATTTTATGTCTTTACTATGGCACATAAATGAAAAATCGTCACGCGGGGAGCGTTATGAGGGGAGCGTTTTTCGGAAATTTCTGATGATTTTCACGTACAACCAATCGTTCCAAGGGAAAACTAACTTCCTCATTTTCCACCCCACAAAAATCGTTCACCACTCATTGGAAAGCTCTCAATTTATTAAACATAAGACATAAAATGTCTCTCGTGGTTGCATACTTGTACGAAAGCTGTATCCACCGTTTGTGTTTTTTTTTCAAAAGAGTATGGCTCAGGAATAACGGTAATCGGGTCTGTTCGTCGAGAAAATGTTTTTAAAAAATCAGAGAAGCTAAGGAAAGTTGAAGATTTGAATGGTGTGACGTAGCTAGCCAATCGTGACGTAGCTAGCCAACTGTCTTTGACAAAAGTATCCATGCACAGAAACCCTTGGAGGACCTCTTGGATACTACAAAATATTACTCACACGCGCGCGCGGCGTAGTCCGCGGCGTAGTCCTTGCCTAGTGTGTGTGCAATTTTAGCGGCCCGCCTTTTTCAAACGTGTGATCTCTTTAAATAATTTTTCTACCACATGTTATAGTATCATTTGGCTTAAAGTTGTAGTATATAGGTTTTCAAGGATGCTAAATCCAAATTTGAGGTCAAAAACCTGAATTTCCGACCCACCGAAATACCCCATTGTTCCCTGTACTCCCAGGATGTCTAGATCTCGATGGAGAGCTTCATTTCTGACGAACCATGGCACATTGGACGTCATTATAAGGTATCTACTTTGTTGGACTTGCAGCTTTTTTGCTTGGAAATTTGATGCTAATCCCCAGAGACCACAGGAGTACGTCCAGATTGGACGAATCGTGGCCTGGTACAGCAGACGTTTCGACTGGAGGCGCAACGGTAACCTGTTACCCATCAATTGCGCCCGGAACTTGGTTCTGTTTCGAATCTTCTTTTGCAGGCTCATTATGTAGAGATTCCGAGTCAGTTTCGAGCAGATCTGAGTGGCTATATATTGTAAGTGAAGCCAAAGCCCATCAAGTAGAGCAGTAGAGCTATTCATCAAGTAGTAAGTAAGGCATGAGGTATTGTTTTATTGTTGAGATATACTAGAACATAGTCGAACTTATGATTGGTGAAGTCAACATGAACTGTTTTTGTATAATTCATATTTATCCTTCATTTTGATTTAAGAAAAACATGGTTCGATAATTGCAGCACTTACCTGTTTGGTAAAATTTAGGCAGAGCCCTGAGTGACTTTTGAGAAATCAGGATGTCCAAACGATCGTTAGGGAACATTCAACCTCTCTCAAGGAAGTTTCAGTAGGTATCCATTTAATGTTATGGTTTATTCAAAACCAATTTATGAAGGTGATCCCTAATTTTAAACACAGATGTAAGGGTTTCCTAACTTCAGTGGAGAGGAAGGCCAAATAAATAATTGTTTAGGAAATTTGGGGCTGTGAATTCCTAATCGGAGATTCCAAAGAGGCCAATGTTGAATCGAATACCATAACTGTAGGTTACAGGTGAAGTGAGCTACCTGTGTTCAGTTTGGTTTGAACTTGAAAGGGATATATTCGACCCAGTCAAGTCTCCGTGTCTTGTTTGCCTCACATCTCTCGAATCTTTCTCCTGAATATTTGACGAGGGACATCAAACGGAAGGGAATATTCCAAGGGGACGTCAAAATGTGATGTACACGCGTGATGTGGGTATCCCTTCTGGAGAGGGGGTGTCGAGTTAGCTAGCTGGATGTTATAAAGAACAGTAGCATCCATGTCCCGGGGGTGGGCTCAGGGGGTAGGAACGACACTGAAAAGGGGGTTGGCCTCCCACTGGAGGCGGGCGCTTCAAAGCCTTCGCGACCGGTCGATAAGACGTCTAGACGGCTGGCTGGGTCCTCCCTAAACCGTCGGGTTGTTGAGCGGGTCGAGGCTTCAACCTTTCCAGTCTCTTCTGATCTCAACTAACACACCCCACCCTAACGTTTTCAGCCTCATTTATCATAAGTTTTACCGACTTGTTTACCTTCCCACCCTCCTTTTATCTCCACTCGAGGAAAGTTTTTCTGTCCCAATTTGTGGAAAACATCGACCATTCACAATAATTTCTGACCTATCTGTCTAGCGATACTCCTCCTCTCGACCCGATTAGATAGCTATCTACCCAGTATTTGTGCTCAGAAGGGTTTTGATCTTGATCAAAACTATTATACTTACACAGTTCTAACTCTAAAATCTGGCATTCCTACCGGCTCAAAGGTGTATGAAAGTTTCTCGTAAGAATTTTTAAAATCCGTTAAAAGAAGAACTCGGTTTTGCCACTGTCACCACCTATCTACCACGTACCTACATCGATCGCATTTTGGTCAGCTAAAATTTGAACGGAGATTAGGCCTCTTTCGCGATTCACACTCGTGTTTCTGATTTATCGAAGTCCAACCCTTAATTTCTCGTAGCGAGCGAATGGTTTGTTCTACAGAGCTCCACCTGGTCTCTAAAAATTCAATACTATCTTAAATTGATGGAAAAACAATACCTTTACATCGACATTTTTGAGCTAGGGCATTTTCAAAATGTCAACCCTTATTTTCCAACCTTTAAAAGTGACCGACGTCAACCAAAATCTTCGGGGCACAACTAGACCCCAAATGGAGCCCACATACCAAATTTCATCAAAATCGGTCCATGGGAACTAAGGAAAGTGCCGCGTGCGGCGGACGGACGGAAAAATGTTTATTCGATTTTTGGATTCTACGTACGTACCTTGAAACGTAAACCAACAAATTTTGAGGGGGTTACATTTTTCTTTCTTGGTCGATTCCAAAGGTTCATTATTGAAAATAATAAACCAAAATAGAATATCAATGGAATTGAGGTGCTCTAAAATCAACATTGTTAGGTACTCTCATTTTGGGCTGTTATATTACTTCCTGAACTATTTTGACTCCCCGTTTGTTTGTCTGTGGTTAACTCATTGTTCCGGGTACTATATGAAATCGTTGTCCTATTAAGATGATATCTTCATAATATCAATAATAATTCTTAGATGGTTCTCAGTACGAGTGATTATATCGGCAATAGACAAAACAATTCTGCAAATTATTGCACAACGGTTTATTTTGTTTTATTTTCAATAATGAACCTTTGGAATCGAGCAAGAAAAAATTGTAACCCCCCCCCTTCATCAACATTTGATGATTTACGTTTTAAAGTATGTAGAACTTTTATGAAATTTGGTATGTGGGCTTTGGAGGAATAGGCGTTGTAATTTTTAAAAGAGCCCTACCTCGAAAACTCTCGATATAACGGTCATGTTTTTCCATTAATTTGAAATAGATTTGAATATTTTGAATCAAATGAGACCACCCAGAGCTCTGTGGGATAAACTGTTCGCTCCCTACGAGCGGGTTCAATCTCCGTTGAAATTTTAGCTGACCGAAATTCGATTGTTGTTTGTTTCTTTGAGTTATACGCAGTTTTGCGTCCTTAGCTACTAGTAATGAAATTTTCCAATGAAGCCACCCAATACTCTTTATTTTGTTCAAATTGAGTGTAATGCGTTTATTTCTTCAAAATAAACTTGATTGTGAAGTGAAAATATGATTGGTAGGCAGTGACAATAGCAAAGCTATCTCACCTCTCTTATCTCTTTTTCTTTCATCGAAGCAAATTCTAAGTTTAAATTCAGTCAGCATCAAATTTTGCTTAGTTCACATTTTGACTGTCAAAATCTAACATGGCAGTTTAATGCATATTTATGTACGGATGAAGATTAATTCTTGTCAAATCGGTAGAATACTACAATTATTAATAGGTATTTACCTTAATATAATATATATTTTTATAATACACAATAACGAATATTCCTCGTGGCTTCCTGCCGCACTACTGAAGTACTAGGAAGTTACTGTCTAAGCTTCATAATCCCTTTTCATCTCCGTGAATGTTATCATTACTAAACAGTCTGTTTCCATAATATAATAATAATTATTGTTACTAACCATGATATCATTATTGTCATGTAAGTTGCTTTCAATGGTCCAATTTGTCATGCAATTAGCCGAGGATGATGGGAGAAGGTCACCTACGGGCAACCTTTTATGAGACCCCTGACCCACGGGGAGACCTTTGACGATGGGATATAAAAGAGCAGAACACTTTTGAGAAATCCTAATGAGACCTAAAACAATGAAAATCAACAGTGAAATCCTTCGTTAAACTGGCAAATAAATGTGACCCCCTTTAAAGTATGAGAATGTATTCGAGTATACCCTTTAATGTATCATATAAACCTATATAAATTAGAGCTACCAAAAATCTAGCTCGACTTTGTCGTTTTAGTGTATACTGAATCTTTTGTACTTATCACTTGCAAATCATTCGAAAATCATAGGGGTATTGATAAACGCTCTCTTTCATGTCCCGAAATTATCACGTGGTCGGTTAAACTTACAAAGAATAACAAGAACCAATTGAATCTGTTGGCTCGAAAATAATTGCGATCTGCTGAGCACTATTAGGCACCACATTTTTGAACATGAAACAGTCAAGTAGCTTTTTCCGTCATTCAGAACCAACATCACAATTGAGAGTTCTTCCCGATTTAAAACATATCCTCTTCAAATTCCTACTGATTATGATACAATACAATTAGGCACCACAGTGCGCACGATTTTGGTTTATTATTTTCAATAATGAACCTTTGGAATCGACCAAGAAAATTTTTTTTTTTAACACCCCCCCAAAATTTGATGGTATACGTTTCAAGGTACGTAGAATCCAAAAATCGAATAAAATTAGCCGCTTTTGGAAAATTTTTATAATATTTAGGGACTATTGAATAGTTCCTAAATATTATAAAACCTACAAATTAACTATAAATGCTTGCATACGAGTCTGCAACACATTGGGACATTTTCATGTCAACCACTACACAACAAGGTAGTTAAGTAAGGTTATTAGTTCATGTACCCAAGCATCAAAATAAGAAAACAGTTGATTGTTCTCTAGCAACACAGTGAGTCTATTTTATTTATTTATTGGTCGCGTGAGCAAGACTTGCTTAGTTTTCGTGACGATTTTTCAGTTTATGTGCCAAAGCAAAGACATGAAAATGTCAAAATTTGGCCGTCCGTCCACCGTACGCCGTACGCGGCACTTTCCCCACTTAGCATTGACCGATTTTGATGAAATTTGGTATGTAGGCTCCATTTGGGGTCTAGTTGTGCCCCGAAGATTTGGTTGATGTAGGTCACTTCTAAGGGTTGAAAAATAAGATTTTGAATTTTGAAAACGCCATAACTCAAACATTTTTGATATGAATGTATTGTTTTTCCATCAATTTAAGATAGTATAGAATTTTTAGAATTTTTTGAGACCACGCGGCGGAGTCCTATAGCACAAACCGTTCGCTCCCTACGAGAATTTAAAGGTTAGACGTACGATAAATCAGAAACACGAGTGTGAATCGCAAAAGACGCCTAATCTCCGTTCATAGCTGACCGAAATACGATCGATGTTTTTCTTCATGTTGGATGGTTGGTGGCTTTGCACACGAGTGATCTATAAAGATAAATAATAAACCATTGTGAAATAATTTGCTAAAATATTTAATCTAAAGTAGACCTCATCCTGAAAATTTTGACACCAGCCGTTCTCTTCTTGGATGAGTAAATCTTTTTCTATGATTTTTCACAGTTTCGAATGTTTATGACGTCACGCGCCCCTCCCTCCTGGGGGCAGCCCACTATGACGTCATAAACATTCGAAACTTTGAAAAATCATAGAAAAAGGTCTTCTCACGCTAGAAGGTCACGGTCGGTATCAAAATTCTCAGAATTAGGTCTAGTTCAGATTAACAATAACAATAAATAGTTTTTCCGACCCATGCGCACACCCCATTCCATCAGTTACCCAACTATTCTGGATCCAACGTCTTCAGCCCTCCAAATTGGAGGTAAATCGAGCGATTAAAACGTGAGACAGTTCAGGAAAATCAAGTTTGTTATAACGCTACCGTTAGCAATGTAACTCACGGAGAACTAACCCGCTCATTTCTCAACAGTCCTTTGCTCTGTAACAGCAACTCTACCAAAATCGAACTTACATTATGGTAAAGGCTATTGAAGTCGTGAAAGTACTACTCATTCATTGGCATAATATAATGAATTATTATCAATAATTGATACAATTATTGTATACCTGTTTGAATGTCTGTTTGTTAGTTACTAAGCTAAAACCATTTCGTTGTGGATTTTTGCATGATGGAAAACCCTCTAGGAACGTTACATACTAGAAGTAGTAAAACGAAATTGTTTTACCATTGTGAAAATGATTGAGTAACTAACTGACAAACAGACAAACATTCGATGTCTCAGAACCAAACTCCTTCCTTGGTTACATTCAATGACGTTCAATTACATATTTTTACCCTCTAGCAAGTAGAACGAAAACAACGATATCTTATAAGATTTCTGAGGGTTGAGAGATTCTATTCATTGGCGTGGACCATTGAGAGAAATAGTATTTCAACCAGAAGAAGAAGAAAGCAGAAAATGAAATTTATTGAAATCGATTAATAAAATTAAAAAAAGTCTGCCAAGTGGGTGTGGCACATAGCTTCCTCGTATCCATAACCCGATTATATAGATGATCAGATGCATAGTAGTTAATCTCAAAACACCAATCCAGAATCAACCTAGAAGACAATCAGAAAATTTCATCAAATTCGGATGAAAAATTAAGTGAGTAGATGTATGTGTTTGGATAAAAAAAAATACTAAGCGTCGGCTGGGTTTCGAACCCGCGACCCCTGGGGGACAGTTGAAGTTACGGCTGTTACAAGGAGGAATTCACGTTTGCGCATGCGCAGTCACTTCTATCAGTCCGGGGATGATGATTTTCATAGGGGACTATCTACAACCTAATCCACGTGATCCCTGAAAATTTCATCGAAATCAGGTGGAAAATGTGGAAGTTATGGCCTTTTTTTTTTTTTTTTTTTTTAAATAATCTCCCCTCAAGACCATAGGTCTCTGTGACGGAGGGGGCACGCCATAAAATTAAATAAATAAATAAATCAAAAATATGGGGAGAACGCCCAGGACTCACCCGACGCCGGCCCTAGGGATGAGGGAAGATGAGGAAGGTGGGGGTGGGAGAGAGGGATGAAGGGAAGTGCCTCTATAAAAAGACCACCAGTTAAGATATGAGCCGAGCAGGACGCGTCTGGTGACACCACGGAGTACGCCCACCGAGATGCCCAACTCGCGCAACTCCGTGGCACTTTTCCCGCACCACACTCCGCGCCACGACAAGGTTGCAGCCATCACCCTGATGTTGTTGGGTTCCACTCCTTTTAGCTCTGACACTGCTTGCCGTAAATCATCTCTATCATACTTTCTTATCTTAGCCCGCCAGGTCTGCTCCATGTCCATGCTGCCATTAACAACCTGGACATCCAGGATAATGCAAGACCTGTCGGGCTTGACGGCAACAATGTCAGGCTTCTTGCCCTGGTCACTTGGCATGTGGTATAATCTCTCCCTTTCAACATCCCAGCCGCTGGATGACAAGGCACCTGCTATCTGCTTGGCGACCGCATCATGACGTAGGATGCGGCCCCCATGAGTTCGTGGACACTGCTGCACTACATGATACAGGTGTTCATTTCCACTCCGACAGGCACGGCAAAGGGTATCTGTCATCCCATGACTACCCCTAGAACACCGAACCGCTGTTGGCAGTGTTGCCGCGCGGACGGCGTGGAAGTTCCGGTAGTCGCGGGCCCCAATGCCCTCCGAAGCCCAATCCACCCATTGGGATGAGATAAGGCTTTCGGAGCACTGTCGGAGTTCTTTACCATCTACTGACTCATGCAGGGCAGCAGCAAACTCAGCAGACGAACTGGGTTTTGGAGCGGATGGTGTTGCTCGGTCGCACCATGCTAACTGCTGCCTGACAAAATCAAGACCAGCAGCAACACGGGCGACCTCCCAGCTCGACCCTTGAAGGGCTAGCAGGCGCTGGCGGCGCAGAGAAGGGATACATGCGGAAAGAGACACAATGCCAAGCCCACCGGATTTGACCGGTGCATGGATATAGGCACTTGGGACACCAGGTGGGAACCTCAGCCAAGAGCGCACAGCAGAGCGGACTTCTCGATCTAATTCCTGCAGCCTCCCCGCCGTAAGCCTACCGAAGACTAACCCATAAGTTAGCTTCGGCAGTAAGTACGTGCGGAGGAGGCGCAGCCTCTGCTGTGGCTTCAATGGAGCCTTGGTGATGCGGGCTAGCGCCCTACCAAGGTCCACACGGCTGGCGGTAATGGTGGCCACCCCCACGAAGTCGACTCCAAGGTACCGCCAGACCTCCAACACAGATCGAGAAGGAATGGGGGCTTGTCCTATGACAAAACCCCCATCCACAACCTTCACTTTATGTTGGCGACCCGACGGGACCAAGGAGACCGACCCACATTTATCGGGGTTGACCACGAGTCCACACCTGGATAGCTGCTTAGCAAATGCATTGAGGGCAATCTGCAAGCCCTCGCGGGTTTCTGCGAGTAGGATAACATCATCGGCAAAGGCCAATGCTCCTACTCGCACCCCAGGGGCGAGATCAAACCCTACTTCTGTGGGCAGCTTACCCAAGGCCGTATCCACGACCAGGTTAAAGAGGAGTGGTGATAGGGGATCCCCCTGGCGTACCCCACGCCCTATCCGTACATCCCCTGACACCTCACCTCCTGCCTCGAGGACCGTCACGCCTTCATGGTACAGACAGGCCACATACTCAATTAATCGAGATGGGGCCCCGACACCACGAAGGCAATCGGTCAGGGCATGGTGACTGACTGTGTCAAAGGCCTTAGCGACGTCCAGAGCGGCGAGATGGAGTTGCCGGCGTTTAATACGGGCCAGCGAGATGACAGTTTGGAGAACTGTAAGGTTCTCCGCTGTGCCATCCGCTGGCCGAAACGCTCTCTGGACGTCACCAATGACACCAGCCACTTGGAGGCGAGATGCCAGTACTTTTTGGAAGTGGCGGAAGACTACCGAGGACACTGAAATCGGTCGATAGCCTCCAGGCCCACTTCCCCCTTTCTTGGGAATAAATACGGTACGGGTACGGGTTAACGCTTTCGGGGGTCTTCCCGCAAGGATGAGCAGGTTGAGGATGAGCAGCTTAATCGTATTGGGTGCTTTATTCCAGCGACGGGCGGAAACACCATCCGGTCCAGCGGATGTGGAGTTCTTGACACGGCAGCAAATTCACGTTTGCGCATGCGCAGTGGCTACTATCAGTCCGAAGGTGATGATTTTCATAGGGGATCATCTAAATATTAATTTGTAACATCCCTGAAAATTTCATTGAAATTGGATAGAAAATGTAGAACTTATGGTCGTTACAAGGAATTCACGTTTGCGCATGTGCAGTCGCTTCTATTATTCTGGGGATGATGATTTTCATAGGGGACCGTCTACACACCAACCCGCACGATCTCTGAAAATTTCATAGAAATCGGACTATAACTTAGTATAGTTATGCGCGTTACAAGGAATTCATGACAGACACACAGACACGGAACCAAAATTGTTCAGAAAGGTCTAAAACGTAAAACGCGAGTGGAAATTTTGATTTTGGAGAACTATTTTTTCGTCCTTGATAAGTGAAAACAATGCTTCCGCTACCTTGGTAGACTCGGAAGCAATTACACTTTTGGTATAACATACTAAAAAGATAAATTGTTTATCCGGCGCCAATATTCCCAGAGCGCTAGACCGAGGTCTGTCTGCATTGCTGGGGGGGGGGTCGCTGCCTGCTCACAATATTGAAACACACCGTTTCAGATTAATTAGTTAAGGCAATCCATAGAGTATGCTAGGAAATATCTCCTATTTTGACATAAAGAATTACTGAAATATATAATTATTGCATCTCTATACGAGTATTAGTCACAGTAAGCACAACATATTAATTTCGGAAATTCTTCCGATAAATGAGACATCTGTTCCTATAACATCTTAGACATATCTAACTGCTTTCCATTTTTTTGCTTAGAGTCTACCAAGGTACCGGAAGCTTTCGGTCCATAGCTTCTACATTTTCCATCCGATTTCGACGAAATTTCTCAGGATTATTCAGATTGGCGTGTATAAGGTCCCCTATGATTGCTTATGGTACTTAGAGATTGATGTTTTGAGATTACTTACTATGCATCGGATCATCTATACGATCGGGTTATGAATACACCCACTTTGCAGACTTTTTTGTATCTTTTCAATTTGTTGTTACCCATTTTGATTTATTATTTGCAATAATAAACCTTTGGAATCGTTCAGAAAAAACTTGTAACTACCCTCAAAATTTGTTGGTTAGCGTCTCAAGGTACGTAGAATCCGAAAATCGAATGCAATGTTTTCGGTCCGTCCTCCGTCCGCCGTACACAGGACTTCAGGTGACAAAAAGAGTATTTTTTGAGTTGGAAAAAAGAAAAATGTAACCAAGAGGTTACTTGTATAATTTTAACGATTCGTGCCACTCCCACACGGCTGACTAATGTAATATTTCGATTTTCTTAACCATAATTTAGAAGATTTCTTCAATAATTTGCTCATTATCGCAAGCTGCATGAACGAACTCTACTTGTAAAGTGAAGCAATTCAAACACCTAGGTAATAACAAATTAATTAATTTCTTCGCTTCAAGAGATAGAATCGTTTTTGAATAAAAGAACAAGGGAACGGCGAAGAGAGATGTGCTGGTTTTTTAAAAAAACCAAGTATTCAATTTCCAAACGAGTTCTGAGAAGGGAATAAATTGTTCGTCACTTGGGTATCGAAAGACAATCAAAATAATGGTACATTTAGATATTCCCGGGTTTCAGAGGGTTTTCTCTTCTCACATTCGCGACAGGTGTTTACTATTTTTCTATTGCGAGTTTTCCCAGTTGGTACATACAATTGTACCACCTAATTGGAACTGAAACAAACACTACGAAAAACAGAAAACGTTTATTAAACTAGGTGTTCAACATGAAAAATACTTGCCGAGAGGGGTATTTTCGAGACCCCTGAAAGTATAAGTATTCTTTCGTGATGATAGTCGGGATCCAGCCAATAATTGTATCCTTGAATGATTTTTTCATCTTAAATTCTGAGCAAATTATTAAATCTTGTTCTTGCTCGTAGGGTGAACATATTTTCCAGATGATGAGTCCAGAGTTAGCCTAAAATAGTACTGAATAGTACTGAAGACAAAAAAAATAATCTAGTCGACAATTATAATTGGGCGAGTCTCGACTATCATCATCAAAGAATATAATGCAAGATTTTTATAGCATCTTGAGAGCCCCGAAACTGGATAGTATTGTTGTAACAGGATAGTATCAAGACCAGTGGTTGAAGATGACGCCATGAACTGTGTGAACATGTAATGAGCTAGGTGCCATACACACTACATGTCATGTAGGTAGTCTCATTGAGACTACCCACTCATCACCTAACTGTTTGATATTTGTTAGGTAATTTGTAGTTCTAACGGCCTCTAATGCCATCACCTACCCAATCATGTTTTGATGCCGAGGAAGCTATAGTTACTACAGCTACACCCACTTGGTAGACTACCCTCTCATCACCTAACTGTGCGATATCCCTCATATTTGGTATGCAAACTTACCTACTTGAAGATGAACACGTTAGTTGAAGCTCATACACGTTCTGCTCGAAAACCCACTATAATTTAATTTATGATCTATGATTTAATAATCAGAACCCCCCCTCCCCTCATAAAGCACAGCCTTATAATTTGACCTAATTAAATATACACGAATGGCCCGTCAACTACTCAGTCGGAAGTTACGTGAATTTGGACCAATCTTTCTAAAATCAGTAACAATATTTTTAAACTATTTTCACTAATATTGTCGACATTTTTAACAAACCAAAATGAAATTCGTTTGAAACGTGACCACCACGGATACTGGAAGAACAGATTTAAATAAGAATCAGGTAGGTACCTACCAGAATCAAAAATGCAATGTTTCGAAACATGCAAAAAAAAGTTGTCCATTACACCCCGAAAAGAGTACTTACGGCTGTTTTGGAGTCGGTCAAAAGGCTTGGATTGAGTCCGTATTTATAAGGAATGAATCCGAACTTCTGTAACATGTATAATTTTGTAACATGTATAATTTTCTGTAACATGTATAATTTTGTAACAATTTAATTTGTAACAATTAAACAATTTAATTAATTGTAACAATTTACAATTTTGTAACAATTTTGTAACAACATAATTTTCTGTAACATGTATAATTTTGTCAAAATTTTGTCAAACAATCAAACACACACACCGCTAGACATACACCTAAGGAAGTTCGGATTCATGATGGTCAAAACTGATTTGTACGTGGTTTTTACTTCCTCACTACCGAAGGTAGGGAAGCTTTGTATTCGTGATAGAAGTGAAAAAAAAATGTCCTCCAAAATCAAAATTTCCACTTGCTTTTTGCGTTTTAGAGCTTCCCGAACAATTTTGGTTCCGTGTCTGTCTGTCTGTCTGTCGGTCTGTCGGTCTGTCTGTGGTCAAGCCTTGTCCCGGGCAAAACTATACTAACCTGTGGCCCGATTTTGATGAAATTTTCAGGGATTGTGCGGGTTAGGTACTAGACGGTCCCCTATCAATTTCAGCACCTTCGGACCAATAGGAGCGAGTGCGCATGCGCAAACGTGAATTTCCTGGAACCTCGGTTTCTAATGAACCGATTTTGCTCAAATTTGGAGGTTAGTTAGGGACTAACTTCTAAGAGACACCCTATAAGTTTCAATCAAATTGGTCAAGCAATAGCCGCTGCGCATGCGCGAACTTTAAATTTATTGTTACAACCAAAACTCCGCAACTATTCAACCAATTTCGATGAAATTTTCAGGGATTGTGTGGGTTAGGTCCTAGACGGTGGACCGCTAAATAAAATTCTACGTTGAAAATACAAAACATTAATACCTGCAACCCTATCCCGCATATTATCGCCAATATTTTAGTCTTCAATAACTCTTTGAATCATAATTTTTTCGCCAACTGATTCAATACGTCCATGTTACAATGAGTGAGGAAGCTATACTGCCCACCCAACTTGGCAGACGTTTTTTTTCTTTGTTGAGTCTCAGCCTACTCCACCCAAAATCAATTGCATTTGAACGTCCAGTCTTACTGGGGGCGTCCTAGAGATCTAGTTCCATCTCAGAGCCAGACAAAAACGCCAGTCGGCTCCTTAGATTCCAGGAGAGGATTGGTGTTGACCTGGTTAATCTTTTTGCTTGGCACGTGCCTGGAATCCCGCAGTACCCTATCCCCAGTTCTTCCTTCACCTTTTCGTTCTTGAACAAAAAAAACTTCTTTTTCGAAATCCACTACCTTGTTTTTCCTTCAACTCCATCAAGAATTTGGTAAAAAAAAAGAATAAAAAGTCGGAAGGGAGTAGTTGGATAGGATCGAGTTAAAGGAAGAAGGGCCCTTCGGAATTGTATTAGCGCTTGTCTGCTTCAAGTTTACTTTACTGGCCTTTTTCGTGAGGGGTTTTCCGACATTTCAGGAAAAGTCTCGAAACCGTAACTTTAGGGGCGTTTAATAAAATTAGCCGGTTCCCCGTCTTTCTCCGCCCGGCGGCGATATTGGATCCGGCAACTTTGTTATCATGATTCCGAATCGCTCTGTCGAACACTCGACGATTTCAGAAGGAATTTTCTTCCTCGAAAGACAGGCTAGGTAAGCAGTGCAGTTGATTTGGCGATCAGTTGATGCGTGGGGTTTCCTGAAATGTCGATTATCACACTTTAATGTTTGTGGAATTACAGAGTCTTACGGATAGAAAGCCTATACCAGGGCTTATACCCGAAGCTTCCGAAGGTTCAGGTAAACGAAAAGGTGATGTACACCAAGCCACCTGGAGATATGTGACCATCTTTCACTTCATAGACCCCAAGCCTCCTGCGATGTTGACAAACAAGAACCAAAGTTGATCAAGGAACTGCCGATCAAAGAACCGCTCCTTGCTCCGAACATGGTCGAGGACTGCTTCACTGAAGACTTCTTGTCAATTATACCCACCACATCACCACCACTGACCCAGTTTTTCTTTTTAGGACGTGCCACAATAAGAATTGGGCGTCCTTATGCGATCGATCTGGGGTGAAGGAGGACAACACTCAACAGAAAAAAAACGTCTGCCAAGTGGGTGTGGCACATAGCTTCCTCGTATCCATAACCCGATGTGTGTGATTGGGTCAAAAAAATACTTAGCCTCGGCTGGGATTCGAACCCGCGACCCCTGGGGGACAGTTGAAGTTACCGCTGTTACAGGGAATTTACATTTGCGCTTTCGCAGTCGCTTCTATCGGTCCGGGGATGATGATTTTCATAGGGGACTATCTACAACCTAATCCACATAATCCCTGAAAATTTCATTGAAATCGGGTGGAAAATGTGGAAGTTATGGCCGTTACAAGGTAATTCACGTTTGCGCATGCGCAGTGGCTACTCTCAGTCCGAAGGTGATGATTTTCATAGGGGACCATCTAAATACTAATCTGGTACATCCCTGAAAATTTCATTGAAATCGGATGGAAAATGTGGAAGTTATGGCCGTTACAAGGAATTCACGTTTGCGCATGCGCAGTCGCTTCTATCAGTCCGGGGATGATGATTTTCATAGGGGACCGTCTGCACAACAACCCGCACAATCCCTGAAAATTTCATAGAAATCGGACAATAACTTCGTATAGTTATGCGCGTTACAAGGAATTCATGACAGACATACAGACAGACAGACAGACACGGAACCAAAATTGTTCAGAAAGGTCTAAAACGCAAAACGCGAGTGGAAATTTTGATTTTAGAGAAATTTTTTTTTCGTCCTTGAAAAGTGAAAACAAAGCTTCCGCTACCTTGGTAGACTCGGAAGCAAAACCACACAGTAATCCGTTTTAGACCATTCTGAATCCAAATCCGCGAAAAAAACCATAGGTGAAAGTCTGTGTGTGTGTGTTTCTTTTTTTGTTTGACTCAAATAACTTCCAAGTTGTACATGATTTTACCAGAGTACCAAAATTCGCAAGGGGTGGGGATGGGTGAGGGGATAATATTCATAAAATATCCGATTTTTCAATATTTCGGTTCCTTTACAGCTTACTAATTGTACCCAGGCGTTGAAATTGAGGGAAAATTCTCATTATACCTCCGGATTTTCATGAATTATTCTCTGTACCACCATGGAACTAATAGTGGTGCCACCATGGTGCCAGGACACCATAAACCGTATATTTCGTGTTTTTTTTTTGTGTTTCACCTTGAATACGGATGTGAACTTCGACGGACTGCCTACCAAAACTAACAGATGAAAGTTCAATGTTAAGACGTATTTCCGCTATGGTGCCAGACTGGCACCATTGGTGATGGGACGGTGTGGTGAGGGGGGGGGGGGGGGTGAACTCGAATTCGCATGTTGGGTGTTGTAGATCATGGATTTTAAAATGCTCTTCAAATTCGAGGCTCCCGTGCCGCTAGAAATGTTATGGTGGATAATGGTGAGGGGGGATCACTATTTCTTGCCTAAAGTATAAATAAATTAGTGAAACAGTTTTAAAGGCTTACCAACTGGTTAAACTGATCTAATGCTTATCCAATGGGACGTCCCCTGGAATGCATGCATTACTAAACAATATGTTTCTTAAATAGGATTGATTTGGAGTCTATCAACCCTTTTATATTTCGAGATGGTCCTCTGTGAATTCCAATGCCCCGGATTGATAAGTGTTTGTGAGCACACGCTGGGCAATCAAGGAGTGTGCTCTTCCTGGAAGAGTGCCTATTAGAAGGCGTGTAGCCAGGGACACAAATTGGATATTTACTTATGAAAAGGAGTTGAACTGTGTTCTGATAGTTGCTCTCAACTTGACTCTCTCGTTACGAGCTTATGATAAAATGGAAGATTGGTGTAGATCCAACAAACTGAAAGCACCCAGTAATCAGCCATGCAATCCAGAGAATCACTGGCAGAAGGGATTCAAAAGGATTGCCGCACCACACAGTGGTCCAGAATCATCAATAACCGCTCAACACTTAACGAACTAAAATGTGAATATCTAAGCAAGTAGTCTCATAAACACAATAAAGATATTAATAAGTCGATAAAAAACTATCAAAGTTTAATTTTCAATATGGTAACAATGTCGAATTTTAAAAAATTAAAAATTAGTTTAATACTATTTAAAAAACGTCTGCCAAGTGGGTGTGGCAAATAGCTTCCTCGTATCCATAACCTGATTGTATAGATGATTCGATACATAGTAGTTAATCTCTAAACATCAAAACAAGTTAATCTGTAAAATCCGTGAAAATTTCATTGAAATCGGAAGGAAAATGTAAAGTTATGGCCGTTACAAGGAATTCACGTTTGCGCATGCGCAGTGGCTACTATCAGTTCGAAGGTGGTGATTTTCATTGGGGACCATCTAAATACTAATTTGTAAAATCCCTGAAAATTTCATTGAAATCGGAAGGAAAATGTAGAAGTTATGGCCGTTACAAGGAATTCACGTTTGCGCATGCGCAGTCGCTTCCATCAGTCCGAGGATGATGATTTTCATAGGGGACCGTCTACACACCAACCCGCACAATCCCTGAAAATTTCATCGAAATCGGACAATAACTTCGTATAGTTATACGCGTTACAAGGAATTCATGACAGACGGACAGACACACAGACACGGAACCAAAATTGTTCAGAAAGGTCTAGAACGCAAAACGCGAGTGAAAATTTTGATTTTGGAGAACTATTTTTTCGTCCTTGAAAAGTGAAAACAAAGCTTCCGCTACCTTGGTAGACTCGGAAGCAAAAAATGTTTTCTACATTGGCGTTTTGCGGTGGTAAAATAAAGTATACCTTTAAAATGAAGTGACCAAAATATAAAATGGTTTACAAGTAATAATTCACAAGGACAATAGTTGTTTTGAAAGATCTGGTAAACCTAATTTCACCTAATCAACCTCCATGACATCAAAGGCAGCTGGTTCTTCAACGTACAAGTTGTCATCGGTGTCATCACCACTTGAATAGTCCTTGATTGTCGACAACAGCATACTCATCTTCCGATGCGGATACTGAAAGACGTTAAGATTACCAATGAGGCCGGAAAGTAGAGAGGGTCAGACGATACCGTTGTTTTACTATGGTTTTCCGAGTTCGTTCGGCACTGGCCTCATCTATACTCATCTATACGGAATATTCAAACCCAAAATCAGAGAGTCACATGAGCTGTAGGTCAAAAGGAGATCTGATAGTAATTTATTTAATTTGTCCGTAACCACGCCTTTGCAATGACAATTCGAAGAATAAAACAATATTCATACAACAAACATACTGGTCGGTCTGAGCAATTAAAATCGAAGGAACGGTTTTGGTACATGAGAATTTCGGAAATTTTCTTCGTTTCCAGTATTTGAATGATTAACCACCGCCCTAACGGTGGTTTAATCAACGGCGAGAGCCTAAAACTAAAGAAATGGAACTCTCAGGATGTGTTTGGTCGGAGTACTTCAACAAATTTAGCGCATTTGACGAATCTGGACCTCTATGCACCAGTGCGATTGCTGTGGTGAGTCAAATGTGGTCAGGTTGGATAGTTTGGCTTCTAGGAGAGGATAGATGAGAGAAAACGAGAATGTCACTTCTGATGGCCGGCATGAACGCTCAAAAATTGATGCTGTACTCAAACAATTGATGCTGAACCCTCAAAAATAAAAAATAAATAAATAAATAAATAAAAATAAAGGACGTAAAGGACGAAACTTTACTATTTTTACTTTTCCTACTTGTGTAGGTACTAGCTGTGATGTTCTAAATTTGTAGGTGATGGAAGGAAAGACCTGTGTTCCCTGAGGTGTTACCCTCAGCCCTCCAGGTCGTAGGATAAGGACTCGTCGGCAAGTGTTCCCAGATCGTTGATCTGCCTTGCCGATGAGGGGATGAGAAGAGGAGGTTAGCAAATATTGTTCTGTCGCTCCCAGCTAGGCTGCCCTTACAGAACAATAATTGACTAGCACAAATTTTCAATTAGGTAAGTGGTTGTTCCCGCATAGGTATCCGCCCTCACCACTTAACTACTTGAAGATTTGAGATCCAAATAGGTTTGTACTGACCTTTGTATAAATTTCGAAGAAATTAGTAGAGGTGAAGTTTTTAAAGGGTAGATGGTTTCTTGAATAAGACAAGGTTTTTTTTACGTCAGGGAAATAGCTTCTCAGTAGGTCCCTAACCTGACTATTTAAGAGGGGTTCTCCTACTCCGGAGCCTCTCCTCAACACAGGGCTGTCCGGCGAGGGAGGTGTTAACCCTTTCCTGGGGAATTCCCGTCTAGGTGAGTGACCCACCGAGCGCGTTTTTATTGTGAATAATCATGCAATACAGGGTGGCTCCCACAATAACCTTCAGAGGTGGTCTCCCATATTGTTGTAAATGCCAAGAACTGAAAAACGTCTCTGCCTTAGAGTACATGAGAGAATCTTTTACCCCTTCGGTTGTATTTTTTTCTGAGTATTGCTTCCTACAGAGACTAGAAACTGCGTCCAGGCACACAAATGAGTTAAACTCCTTTCGCAGGTGACCCAGCGGGGGAAGTCTCAGATGACAAGTATTGACAATCCTATTGTGATTAATGTTCCAAGACGAAAATTCAGATGCCTCGATCACGAACTTCCTCTTATACTCTTGATCTTTCATACATCGAGGTCTCTTCATTCATCTTTCTTGAGAAGATGGATTTTATCACAACCAGATTTTAGTCTTATTGCCTTCGTGAAGATGCTCCAAGGATGCAAAACAACCCTCATCTTAGGAGAGCCCGATTTTGGTTTATTATTTTCAATAATGAACTTTGAAATCGAGCAAGAGAAACATGTAACTCCCTCAAATTTGATGGTTTACGTTTCAAGTTATGAAGAATCCAAAAATGTTTCCGTTCATATCCCATACCCAATATTTCGCACTTTGCACACTTCCCATGGACAAATTTTGATGAAATGTGGTATATCGGCTTCATTCGGGGTCTAGTTGTGTCGCGAAGATTTTGGTAGATATCAGTCACGTCTAAAGGATGAAACGTGAAGGAAAATATCTTCAAAACTTTCGAAGTACAGGTATAATTTTTTCATCAATTTCGTACATTTTAAGAACTTGAATACACCACCGCTCGCCTAATTAATTAATATCGCTAGGATAATTAATAATTACTGAATAAATCGATGTTCCAGTAATTTTTTCCTCAATTTGGTGATACATTTTAAGAAACCCTTGACACCACCCAACATGTTGTTAATTTTGCGTTTATTATGAAATTTATTTGAACACGTGGCTTCTTCTAGCTTAGTCTTGAAGACCCAAACCGCTCCCCTTCCCCCTACCCCTGGTCCTTAGAAGGTAGTTTGGTGATCCTTACAGGAAAAAATATTAAACTGTTATGTAATCATTTGCTGCGTTTTCTCAATAATTCCGCAATAAAATACCTGTGTAGTAAATAAAATAGTTAAAATTTGTTGATTTAAAAGAGGATGATGATTTGTAATGTTGGAATTATAGAAAAAAAACTCTCTCCATTTGCATAACGCTAAACTTGGTAGCAAATTCCGAGAAATACGGTCCTTCGGGCGGAAAACCCGTCGTCTATTTTAAATGGTGAAAAGGTCCCTCAAGTAAAATAACTACCGCACTATCTGGGCCACCTCGGTTTACGGACCTTGTGCACCGTAAAATCATCCTTTTGATCCCTTTTTCTAAATTGAGACGTAACCCGGTGGAATTTACCGTCATTAAATAATCGCTCGAAGCCCCGTGAAACTCCGGTCTTCGTCCCGTGAAAAACGTAATTACCGTGAAATGACAACCAATCGATACAGGATGATTAGGATTAGAAGCTCCTTTATCTTGCCTTGTGGAGATGGAAAGGCTAGTTTGCCTCGAAGTAGGAGGAAGGGTTGCCTCATAAATCTCGGCCACACTGTAATTCTACAAGCTGTTTGCCCCAGTTTGTGCATTGAGGATGGGCCTTCGCGTGCAGCTCCCCTTTTGACCCTATACTCTCTTTTTTTACGCCGAAAGAGGGAAGCACCCAGTTTTATCATGTCCTGAGAAGGGAAAAAACATCTTTGAAATATCTCCACGGGAATGGGTAAACGGTAAAGGCACATAAAGTCGGTGGAAGGATAGCGGAAAGGCGGATAGGGATTCTGTTTTCGTGTATCTCAGCTCATGTAAACACGAAATGAATGATTTATAGATTTATAAATTTAAATATTATACCAAAACGTTATTTTTTGTTTATATTTATCTTGTGAATATGGTCGGAGATAAATCCCGTGTCTTCGAAAGACTTGTTTTACTCGTATTTTGATATCACGTTGCTCCTCTGAAATAGCTCTTTTCCTTTCTCAGCTTTCTTCACTCAAGTATGTGATATGTAACTTTGGCAATACGTATTATTATGTTTTGTAACAGACGATGACGTCTTGGTTGACTCTACGTTAGTGAATTTACTTTAAAAAATATTTTGAAATTTGATTTAGTTGGATGGTTTGGAAACCCTGGTGGCCAATGCGTAGACTGGATGTACACTGTCAACCATTGAGTGTAACTAGTATAAATTTATTCAATCTATTCAATCTCGAGCATTAAATCCATTCAATTCTCGTATTCATTCCAGCAGATCTACTGATGACGAACTTCCTCTATTCTCCTACACTACCACGGATTTCCATGTCACATGAGTTATGTATTAATTAGTAAATATAATTAGTATACTATATATATTTACGGTATATTCACCTACTTGTAGACTAAATTTTGAGTTTTAAGGTGGTCTGAGTCATGCAGTTGAGTTATGATCAAGTTGAATTGAGGCAGTCAAGTCACGTTTGGTTCGGCAAGTGACACAATTTCAGTCATTTCATTCAAAATTGTGAATAGTCTTCCTTAAATATTAAATAGTCAGTTCGTTGTAAATAGTTTTGTTGTCTCTTACTAAGAGACACTTTTTGGTTTATTAATTTCAATAATGAACCATTGGAATCGACAAAGAAAAAAATTTGTTCAATCTCCCCTCGAAATTTGATGGTTTACGTTTCAAGGTACGTAGAATCCGAAAATCGAATATAAAAATTTTCCGTACGTACGCTGTACGCGGCACTTTTCTTAGCAACACTGGACCGATTTGGTTCAAATTTGGTATATGGGCTCCAATTGGGGTCTAGTTGTGCCCCGAAGCTTTTTGGTTGATGCCAGTCACTTCTAAGGGGTAGAAATTAATGACTGAAATTTTCAATAGTCCCCTAGCTCGAAAACTCTCGAAATAAAGGTATCGTTTTTTCACCAATTTTAAATAGTATTGAATTTTAGAATTTTTAGAGACCACCCGGAGTTCTGTACGATAAACCGTTCGCTCCCTACGAGAACTTAAGAGTCGGACTTTTTTAAATTTCTAAGATTTCTACATTCAACTTGTGTTCCTCAATCTGGCGTGAAGAAATTATTCTCGTGCTCTTAGAATCTGTGATGACACGTCGTGGTTACACTGCCAAGACGCCTACCTGAGGATTAGTGAAGGAAGCTGTGCATCAAGCACAGTATCCAGAGGAAACAGAAGGCTAAAGTCGATGGGTAAGTGAAAGGGGGAGTTGATGATCATTTGGCGCTCATCTTGCAGTGTCTGGTTCCTTGAGTGTCAGCCATATTTCTACCCTTAGCTGCTTTAGCGCTACTTTAGCGAACTGATCTTCTAGAGGTCAACAATCATATGAGTGTTGAAGCAGAATGTATCTTAACTTACACGACCAGTTTTCTCAAATTATTGACGTCTTTTTCATCTCGCTCACTATTTACTTTCCCAAAATCATTACTAATTGTGAGTTTGGCGGAGTATCATAAAAATATTCCGTGATCCTCAAAACTCACCACAAAAACTTTAGGCGCAATTACTTATCTCACATTTTGAAAAAAAAAAAACTGTAATAATTTATGGCTTGCATTTTCTTGCTCCTTCAAATAAATATTCTTTAATTAGGATTAACTGTTTCTTCTAGTAAGTTTTGATGGATAAATATAGAAGATTTGACGGTCTCAGGTCAGGTACATCGACTGAAGATGGGATGAAGGGGAGGGCTGGTGCCCAGGCTCCCCTCCACCTCCGTAGCTTTCGGTAGGTAACGCATTATTGATTATCAGCTAAGAGGGTAAACTGACCCTGCCTCAGTCTCTAAGCCCCATCATCCCTGACATAATTCCATTTGGCCCCCAACGCGTGTAATTATGGAGAGAGTTATGTGATATCGAGTTATGTTGATACTAAGAGACCTGTGTATTCCGTTAGACACGCTCTGTTCTTTAGAGGAGCCACAAAATTGACTGAAGTCCGGAATAAATCATTCTTATGTTCCAGAGAATCCTTATTTCATTATTAGGAATTCATACAACACGTTTTTCCAACATTTCCTCTGAAAATTTGAAATAATGAAAAATCCTCACATTATTAAAAAATTGGAAAATAAAAATTCATACCTAAAATACACAATTTACTAAAAAAAAAAAAAAAAAATCAAATACTTAGAATATTGAGAAACTTCCCTCACACACGTACTCACGAGTGTACATCAGCACACTCATACTGCAGCACATGCATACAGTCATAGATCACCTAACTACTAGAGATAGCATAATACCGATTAATACAAATCCACAAAATGCAACCTTTCATCATTATAACTAGTTACGTACTTATTACAGTTTCTGAGTTGGAAAAGGTGATTTTTTCGGTGACAGCGAAAATACGCATATTTGTAACCAGCACTGACGCCTAAACGGTTAGTCCAACAAACAAACGTATAGTATAAAATTTGTAACAAATGTAACATTCTGAATTTAATCAAAAGCTCAGCTTTTTTCTTCTTAACGTGGGACTTCCACTTTAGTTTGGCATCCAGCGTCATTCCAAGATATTTCGCTTCATTGGCATACGGTATCACCTTTTTATCGAGAAAGGCACATAGTTGATCCTATATTCGTGAAATCAACATACACTGACTTAGTCTCATTCATTCTAACTCTCCATCTCACTGTCCAATCATGAATGCGGGAAATTCAGAAATTTAGCTTGGTAACTGATTCGCTGTTTGTTTCCCCAGTCGCTATAGTTGCAGTATCATCCGCAAACGTAGCGAGGGTATTACCTTCTGTTTCTGGTAAGTCAGAAGTGTAAAGCAGGTACAGTAGTGGGCCCAGTACGCTGCCTTGCGGCACCCCAGCTTGTATTATTTTTGGCTCTGAAAATTTACTTATACTGTTATTTTGTTATATTGTCTGGCATGTAGAGAACAAAGAAAGACACTTTTTTGTGAAGCCAATAAATGCTTTTTCTTCTTCTTCCCGCACAATCCCTGAAAATTTCATCGAAATCGGGTGGAAAATGTAAAAGTTGTGGCTGTTGAATTTGTTATATTGGCGGTTAAATTTGCAATGATTGCAATGAGCAATGATTTTCACTGGGACCATCTTTTAAAATCTTAGGAATGATTTTCACTGGCCAACCAGCACAATCCTTCAAAATATAAGCGAAATCGGACAGCGAAGAAAACTTTTTTTTACCTTGAAAAGGCACCAGACTACCAGACTTACCAGACTTGGAAGCAAAATTGTATTAAATCGAAAGCAAACATAGGTACTTAGTTAACTACAATTCAATTCTGATCTTCCCTTTGGAAGTCCGCTGATGACGTCGGCGACACCAGGAATGACAGTTGGTCGGAAATTCATCCTGAAATGGTCGTTTACTTTATTTTTTAATTAACTACAATTTTCATATATTTTTTTAAAAGAATGAGAACAGTTTTTAAATTCTATTCTATTCCGTTTTGTTTCCAGACTATAAGCGATTGATGTTACCCCACGAAAATGCTGCCATTTATCGAAAAAAAAAATCGTATTAAAATCGGGGGCACAGCTTTATGGTACGGCCAAAGACAAAAGGTAAGGTGTAATCATGGCTTGAAGAGAGTTTAAGTTTACGAGTAATCACAAAACGGTGTTCGCCAGTAATGATGTTACAAATTTTAGGAACCCGCGGGGTCTTTGTTTCACGTGGGTTCGTAGTTGAACGGTTTAATTAAGTTTCGAGCTATCTATCACCAAACATCACGCTCTTTCGTGCGAAAAAGAAAAGAAAACTGCCTTAGCTCGGTCACGCTATTTCGTGTCCCAGTGTGGCAGACCTTCGGTTGATCGCTGCAGTTTTGACGTCGTTAAAACCAACGGATTAGTTTGTGAGTTTAGGTATCTAATAGTTCTGATTTTTAGTTCCTTTTCAGTGACATCCATTGACGACTTTCACAACTCAAAATTGATAACCGAACTTGATAACTATCTCAAATAATGCAAGAAAAATTGATTAAATATAAACAATAATATAAGGGTCATTCTCACGCAAACGTTAAATAGATGTTATGGGTAATATTAAATACTAGCATTTCTTAGCAACCTTTTCTTAGCAACCCTGAACCGATTTGGTTCAAATTTGGTATGCACATCAAGTTCCATTGGTTTTCTGAGTTTTTTTCCTAATGCCTGCTTTATTTTTGTGATGTTCAACCTGATTCCTTCTTCATTTTGGGGAAGATCGAAAAAAAGTCTGCCAAGTGGGTGTGGCACATAGCTTTCATAACCCGATTGTATTGATGATTCGATGCATACCTAGTAGTTGATTTCGATACATCAATCTCTAAGTTTCTTGCTCTACCCTCATATGGGACCATCTACACGTTAACCGACACAATCACTGAATATTGTTGGAATAATGTTCCAAATTCTACATATTATGTAGAAGTTATGGATGTTACAAGGATTTCAAATCTGCGCTGCACAGTGGTTACTATCAGTCTGGGGGCAATGATTTTCAGAAAGGACCATTTACATGCCAACAAGCAAAATTTCCGAAAATGACATCGAAATCGGGTGAGAAATGTAGAAGTTATGGCTGTGGCAAGGATTTCATGAAAAACAGACAGACAGACACGGAACTAAAATTGTTCAGAAAGGTCTGAAATGTAAAACGCGAGTGAAAATGTCGATTTTGGGGAACTTTTTTTTTCAACCTTGAAAAGTGAAAACAAATATTAGGGAAATTACGAAAAATACGCACAATATTAAACGCACAAGCCCTAAATGTGTTACCAAAAATGCTTATATGTGATTGGGGACTGTGCTGAAAACAATACTTCAAACGTAGTACCTTTACATAAAGCAAAATCATGTTTTATTAAAGAATAAATCAACAAAAATTATTATTCAAAGCATTTCCAAGTCAAATTCAACCTGCTCCCTAAAGCATCAGTTGGACAGCCTCTCCACTGGTGTCATATTTTTGTCAATTCATTACAAATACCTACTCGTATTCACAAGGTTTTTTTTTCCTGTACTTACTCTTTTTAATGTGAAAAAAAACTTGATTTTGTCTTATGTAAAGGACCTACTGCGTCCCCCCATCACATATAAGCAATTGGTAGTACATTTAGGGCTTGTGCGTATTTTACGTCATTTCCGTAATAATGGTGAAAAGATTGGATTGTGAATTGATTTGGAAAAGGTTAAATTGGAGGTGGAAAAGGTTAAATTGGAGGTGGTAAAGGTAGAATTTGAGGTGGAAAAGGTTGAATTTGAGGTGGAAAATGTTGAATTTCAGTTGGAAAAGGTTGAATTGGAGGTCAAAAAGGTTGAATTGGAGGTAGAAAAGGTTGAATTTGAGGTGGAAAATGTTGAATTTGAGGTGGAAAAGGTTGAATTGGAGGTGGAAAAGGTTGAATTGGAGGTGGAAAAGGTTGAATTTGAGGTGGAAAAGGTTGAATTTGAGGTGGAAAATGTTGAATTTCAGGTGGAAAAGGTTGAATTTGAGGTGGAAAATGTTGAATTTGAGGTGGAAAATGTTGAATTTGAGGTGGAAATGTTGCCTTTGAGTTGGAATCGGTTGAATTGGAGGTGGCCCGGTTGAATTGGAGGTGGCCCCGGTTGAATTTGAGGTGGCCCCGGTTGCCTTTGCGGTGGAAAATGTTGCCTTGGCGGTGGCCCCGGTTGCCTTGGCGGTGGCCCCGGTTGAATTGGCGGTGGCCCCGGTTGCCTTTGCGGTGGCCCCTGTTGCCTTTGCGGTGGCCCCTGTTGCCTTTGCGTTGGCCTCGGTTGCCTTGGCGGTGGCCCCGGCTGCCTTGGCGGTGGCCCCGGTTGCCTTTGCGGTGGAAAAGGTTCCCTTGGCGGTGGTAAAGGTCGAATTTGCGGTGGAAAAGGTTGAATTTGAGGTGGAAAATGTTGAATTTCAGTTGGAAAAGGTTGACTTGGTGGTCAAAAAGGTTGAATTGGAGGTAGAAAAGGTTGATTTGAGGTGGAAAATGTTGAATCTGAGGTGGAAAAGGTTGAATTGGAGGTGGAAAAGGTTGAATTGGAGGTGGAAAAGGTTGAATTTGAGGTGGAAAATGTTGAATTTTAGGTGGAAAATGTTGAATTTGCGTTGGAATCGGTTCCCTTGGAGGTGGCCCTAGTTGAATTGGAGGTGGCCCCGGTTGCCTTTGAGGTAGAAAAGGTTGCCTTTGCGGTGGCCCCTGTTGAATTTGCGGTGGCCCCTGTTGCCTTGGAGGTGGCCCCGGTTGCCTTGGCGGTGGCCCGGTTGCCTTGGCGGTGGCCCCGGTTGCCTTGGCGGTGGCCCCGGTTGCCTTTGCGGTGCCCCTGTTGCCTTTGAGGTGGCCCGGTTGCCTTTGCGGTGGAAAATGTTGCCTTTGCGTTGGCCTCGGTTGCCTTGGCGGTGGCCCCGGTTGCCTTGGAGGTGGCCCCGGTTGCCTTTGCGGTGGCCCCGGTTGCCTTTGCGGTGGAAAATGTTGAATAAGAGTTGGAAAAGGTTGCGTTTGAGTTGGAAAGGTTGGACTTGAGTTGGAAATGTAGGCTTTGAGTTGGAAAGGTTGATTAAATTCAACTCTAACTCAAATTAATAATCTAAGGTTGAATTAAATTCTAACTCAAATTTTGAGTTAGAAAAGGTTGAATTTGAGATGGAAAAGGTTGGATTTGAGTTGGAAGTGGGTTAAATTGGAGTTGGAAAAGGTTGGGTTTGAGTTGGAAATGTAAGATTTGAGTTGGAAAAGGTTTTTATTTGAGTTGGCCGGGGGTTGAATTTGAGTTAGAAAAGGTTGAATTTGAGATGGCCCCGGTTGGCTTTGAGTTGGCCGTGGGTTCCCTTGGAGTTGGCCCGGTTGGGTTTGCGTTGGCCCTGTACGCTTTGCGTTGGCCCGGTTTTTTCTTGCGTTGGCCGGGGGTTGCCTTTGCGTTCGCCCCGGTTGCCTTTGCGCTGGCCCCGGTTGGCTTTGCGTTGGCCCTGTCGGCTTTGCGTTGGCCCCGGTTGGCTTTGCGTTCGCCCCGCTTGCCTTTGCGCTGGCCCCGGTTGGTTTTGCTTTGCCCCTGTCGGCTTTGCGTTGGCCCTGTAGGCTTTGCGTTGAAACCGGTTGAATTTGAGTTGGCAAACGGTTGGGTTTGAGTTGGAAAAGGTTGAATTTGACTTGTAAAAGGTTGCATTTGTTTTGAAAAAGGTTGAATTTCAATTGGGAAAGGTTGAATTTGAATTGGAAAAGGTTTAATTTGTTTCGGAAAAGGTGGAATTTGTTTTGGAAAAGGTTGGATTTGACTTGGAAATGCTAAAGACCAACATGTTGTATGGGCCCTTTTCACTGCTGACTGTTGACGTGAACTCCATTAGGGGGCTAGTTGTGCCTTGAAGCTTTTGGTTAATATTAATCAGCTTTGCTCAAAAAATTTTGATTTGGTATTGTTATTCCTTCAATTTAAAATAGTGTTCAATATGTTGAATCGAATGAGACCACTCAGTGCTTTGTGGGAAGTTTGCTCATTTCAAGGACTTGGGTTTGTGACACCACGTACCGTGGAAAAGCAGGCATACATCGGAGGTTGAAAATCCTTGAGGCCGGCTGGGGCTTCTAACGGCTTTTGTGTCGTTTTATTTATTTAACGATGTTTTTGGTTCGCTGGATAGTTATTCTCTCGTTTTTCAGATGGAAATTCGTTGTTTCTCCGACTGAATAGAGTCAATAGTGCCAGTGATTCCCTCTTCGGGGTTTATCAGCGTGTTATGGGGGCGGCGTTTCGAACAACAATGCGCGGAAGTGGTTTTGTGGGGTTTTTAGGACCCCAGCGCAACCGCAATAATGAAAGGAGTGAGGACGGACAAAAAAAGTGGATTGACCCAGTTTCAAAATGAAAAGAGGGGAGAAAAAAAAAGACTGGGGGGCGGCAGGGAGGCGGCGGAGGTGGAGGAAGTAGACGCAGTGAGAAGGGTGCGAGTGCGGAAGTGGCGCGGTGCGGATGGCACCGGGTGGGGGGCTATGCGGCCCCCTTTACCGCCCCCGTCGCCCTCCCGCTCCGCCCCCTCAGACTGTGTTATTGATTGGGGGGACCCTTCTTCGTGCTCTGACCAAAATACTCCGCCACCCCGTTCCCACCCCCCAAGGTCGCTCCAAGGACATTAGAGCTTCTATTTGGTTCCGGGCTAGTGCGAGGGTGGAGGCGGAGGAGGTGTGAAGGCGTTGGCTGGAGGGGGAGGTTGGAGGAGGAAGTTGAGCTGTCAAGGCAATCACGAGTTTTCTATTATTTACATGATTTCCAGTCAATCAGAATCTCGAAAACCAAAACTTTTAGATGGACGGAAAAAAGTCCATTCATACAGCATGAGTTAATGAGCGAATTTTCAAACAAATTTTCACAGCTATGGTTAAAAAACGCTGCAAATCATTACACGAAGGTCTATTATTTTTCTATATAGATCACTCGTCTGCGAAGAACACGGCTTTGCCATTGTTACCACTAATCAACATCGATCGCATTTCAGTCACCTAAAATTTGAATGGATATTTGGTTTCTGATTTTTATTCGATTTTTGGATTCGACGTACCTTGAAATGTAAACTAAAAAATTTTGAGGGGGTTAACATTTTGACATTTTATGTCTTTACTATGGCACATAAATGAAAAATCGTCACGCGGGGAGCGTTATGAGGGGAGCGTTACAAGGGGAGCGTTACGCGGAAATTTCTGATGATTTTCACGTACAACCAATCGTTCCTAGGGAAAACTAACTTCCTCATTTTCCACCCCACAAAAATCGTTCACCACTCATTGGAAAGCTCTCAATTTATTAAACATAAGACATAAAATGTCTCTCGTGGTTGCGTACTTGTACGAAAGCAGTATCCACCGTTTGTGTTTGTCTTTTATCTTGGTCAATTCCAAAGGTTCAAAAAATTCCAAAAAATAAACCAAAACTATCAATATTTTTAGATTTTTTTTTCTCCTTGGAGAATCGGAGAATCGATTCAAAAATTAGAGAAGCGGTGCGATCATTTTCATTAACAGGTTGATTGAAATAAATTATCATCAATACACAACCATAACCATCTTAACCACAATGGGAAAGAAACATTTATGAAGATCTTGCGTACAACCTAATGACAAAAAAATGAGAAACACCACCTCAACCTATCCAGATGGAATTTATAATTCATTATGTCATTTACTTATCCCCATTTATATGATCGTCAATTACGCAGTATGTATACAGCTTTTTCGTGAAATAAATTGTCAAAAAAAAAAGAAAACAAATTTAACCCCCCTCAAAATTTGTTGGTTTACGTTTCAAGGTACGTAGAATCCGAAAATCGAATAAAAATTTTCCACCCATACGCCGTACGCGGAACTTTTCTTAGCAACACTGGACCAATTTGGTTGAAATTTGGTATATGGGCTCCATTTGGGGTCTAGTTGTGCCCGAAGATTTTGGTTGATGTCAGTCACTTCTAAGGGGTGAAAAATAAATTTTGAAAATTTTAAAACGCCCTAACTCAAAAAATTTTGATGTAAAGGTATAGTTTTTTCCATCAATTTAAGATAGTATAGAATTTTTAGAATTTTTTGAGACCACGCGGAGCCCTGTAGGACAAACCTTTCGCTCCCTACGAGAATTTAAGGGTTTTACGTACGATAAATCAGAAACACGCGTGTGAATCTCAAAAGAGGGCTAATCTCCGTTCAAATTAAAGCTGACCGAAATGCGATCGATGTTTTTCTTCATTTTGGATGGTTGGTAGCTTTGCAGACGAGTGATCTATATAGAAAAAATAATAAACCATTGTTTAATAATTTGCAGCGTTTTACCTTAGTTACCAAATACCGAAATTGATGATTGATACAACAAGTGAAAAAGAATCTTCTATAATCAATTTCCGAAAACTTCATCTGCAGGAAGGAAAGAAAATAATTGAAATAGATACCCCAGAAAACACAGGTTATGACTTAGCTTCTGAAAAGTTTGAAGCGTTACGAGATACAGAAAGCTCTAGTGAAGGTAGTTCGAACCAACGAATGCTGAGGGGTCGAAATACTCTTAAGCCTCTCTCTCTAAGCCACCTGAGAGACTTGGAATCGCTGTCTAAATTTTTCACCGAATTCGATGAATTAACAGAAATTGTGGGGGTTGCCGTGTAGATGGTCCCCTATGAGGGTAGTGCTTAGAGATTGATATTATATTTCGAGATCATCCACTATGCATCGAATCATCTATGCAATTGGGTTATGGATAAGAGGAAGATGTGTTCCATACCCATTCGGTGATAAAACTTATTAACATCAATATAATCTATGAACATAAATTCAGTTTTACAATAGTACCTAAGTAGTATAAACTTGCACGCAATTTTCTCAATGCAATATTTTTAACTTTCGTTCTTATTACGACTTGTCTAACAAAAATCTCACAATTTTGAAGTAGCTCCAACGGCAGTTGATTCTGATTTGTTGGAGTTACATTTTCCCCGGTAATGATCGCACACTCAAATCACTCAGCCTTGAACCAGTCGTTAGTTCCCTAACGACCGTTTTTAACTTCCAAATTGGCTTTCTATGGCCATTGCAGTCCTCGGAATGGCAAACGTGCCTCTAGGTTCGCAGAACAAAACAAAATACCGCAGTCTTCAAAGCGTGGTAGTTTTATCGGTCGCAGGTGTTTCAGAGATTGAATGGTCTAGTTGACCTTGTAAATTTCAAAATATGTTCCGGTTTTTAATTTGTCTGGAAGGTGTCAAAAAAGCAATAGTCGAAGGAGGTTCGAACTCGAACAAACCCAATTTTGATGATGAGCAAGCTCCACCATGCAATCAAACCGGATTCTTTCAGCTGAAACTGATCGGAACAGGAGTAAATGGTTTTTTACGTTCCTGTATAGATAACTCGTCTGCAGAGAATACGGCTTTTCCATTCTCACCTTTACCGCAACCGTATTTTGCGCAAGGGTCACTGTCAATAATATACAAAATACAATTATTGTATTTTGGCAGAAAGTACCAACCAGTAAATATCGGCATCCAGGAGTTGTGGATGCCCTCATATTGATAAACGAGGGAAATTTGGGTCTAGGTTGCTAAGAAAGTACAGCTGAGTGATCTAAATGTTATGAAACTCACAACAAGGAATAAACAAAGATATAGGGATGGCGACGATATATCGATATATGGAATATATCGATATATTACGTTTGATATATCGATATATTTATATCGATATAGAGAACCGATATCATCGGTCTATATCAATATATTTACCGATATATCGCGGCTTGTTTTCAACAAGTAGAAATTAAATAATAAAATGAATAAATGAGAAGGGACGCCAGTTTTTGTAAAAACATTAAGTAATTTAATTCCAAATTTTGTAGGTACCTACGTGATTGGTTGATTTCAGACTACTGACTTCAGCTCAAACTTGATGGTTTACACTACAGGGGCGCCCGAAGTCTCAATTATTTGACTTAAGCCAAAAGTAATGGAGGCGCGTCCAGTTTAAAACGACATAATACTTATACGAGTTGAAGCAATTTAAAAATTAATGAAACATTGCTATGGCAATATGAATTTTTATATTATGTTTTAGGACCCCTGTGAGTAGTTTGTCCCCAAATTTGCAACCCCAAAAACCCTTTGCTACTGACTTAGTGCTATGACAACCATGACATTCTCGCACTTTTACAACTACGCATGACAACTGCGATAATTCATACCAGTAACTGTTTAAACCAGATTAAATACCTACTTACTTCAGCCGTTTTCCAATTATATCTTCCAATATGTCGAGTATATTGATGTATCTCTTCCAAAATGAAATTAGTAACGTTTCAATTCACCAACCTACTTACTTCAATAAGATTTTCTAAGAAGATCTTCCGATATATTTCACTCGATTTGCCATCCCTACATACTTTGTGACGTAAACCATGAAAATTTGAGAGGGTTAAATACTAACTTCAAAGAGTTTTTCCATGTAAATCTTCCGAAATGTCGCGTATATCGATAATTTTCTTCCAAAATGATGTTTGTATAGCTTAAAAGGTTTTAACTAACGTATTTACTTCAACAAGATTTTCCAAGTAAGATCTTCCGATATATCAAAATATTGATATATTTTACCCAATACATCGTAGATATCGATATATCATTGACGATATATCATTCGATTAGTACAATCGATATATATCATTCGATATGCCGTCTCTACAAAGATAGCATTGGATCAGCTGACTCTTGAACAAAGACTTGGAGAATGGTTTCGGTTTATTATTGAAAATAATAAACCTTTGGAATCGACCAAGAAAATATTTTTTACCCCCCTCAAAATTTGATGGTTTACGTTTCAAGGTACTGACAATCCGAAAATCGAATAAAAAAATTCCAGTCCGTCCGCCGTACGCGGCACTTTTCTTAGCAACCCTGGACAGATTTAGTTGAAATTTGTTGATGTAAGTTACTTCTAAGGGGTGAAAATTAAGGGTTGATATCTCAAGAGTGCCCTTGCTCAAAAACTCTCGAAATAAAGGTATTGTTTTTTTACCAATTTGAAATAGTACTGAATTCTAAAAATATTTAGAGACCACCCAGAGCTCTGTAGTACAAACCGTTCGCTCCCTACGAGTACTTAAGGGTCGGACTTAAATTAAATCAGAATCGCGAGTGCGAATCACCGAAGAGGTCTAATCTCCGTTGAAATTTTAGCTAACCAAAATGCGATCGTTGAATGTTTCGTTTCTTCGTGTTGTATTCAATTTTGCTTCCTTAGCAGCCAGTAATCAAATTTCCATCCCTATTTCTTCGAATCGAGTGTGAGGAGTTTATTTCTGCAAAATGAACTTGATTATGATGGTTTGAACTATGTAGTAGGTAGGCAGTAGGAACCTATGGTTAGCAGGTTGGTAGGTAAAAAAAAAAAAAAAAAAAACGTCTGCCAAGTGGGTGTGGCACATAGCTTCCTCGTACCCATAACCCGATTATATAGATGATCCGATGCATAGTAGTTAATCTCAAAGCACCAATCTCTAACTACCTTTCACTACACTCATAGGGGACCATCTACACGCTAATCTGGACAATCCTAGAAAATTTCATCAAATTCGGATGAAAAATGTAAATGTTATGGCTGATACAAGGATTTTACGTATGCGCATGCGCAGTGGCTACTATCAGTCCGAAGGTGATGATTTTCATAGGGGACCATCTAAATACTAATCTGTAACATCCCTGAAAATTTCATTGAAATCGGATAGAGATTGTGGAAGTTATGGCCGTTACAAGGAATTCACGTTTGCGCATGCGCAGTCACTTCTATCAGTCCGGAGATGATGATTTTCATAGGGGACCATCTACAACCTAATCCACATAATCCTTGAGAATTTCATCGAAATCGAGTTGAAAATGTGGAACTTATGGCCGTTACAAGGAAATTCAAGTTTGCGCATGCGCAGTAGCTACTATCAATCCGAAGGTGTTGATTTTCATAGGAGACCATTCAAATACTAATCTGTAACATGCCTGAAAATTTCATTGAAATCGGATGGAAAATGTAGAAGTTATGGCCGTTACAAGGAATTCACGTTTGCGCATGCGCAATCCCTTCTATCAGTCCAAGGATGATGATTTTCATAGGGGACCGTCTACACACCAACCCGCACAATCCCTGAAAATTTCATAGAAATCGGACAATAACTTCGTATAGTTATGCGCGTTACAAGGAATTCATGACAGACGGACAGACACACAGACAGACAGACAGACAGACACACAGATAGACAGACACACAGACAAATTGTTCCAAAATTGTTCAGAAAGGTCTAAAACGCAAAATGCGAGTGAAAATTTTGATTTTGGAGAACTTTTTTTTTCCGTCCTTGAAAAGTGAAATCAAAGCTTCCGCTACCTTGGTAGACTCGGAAGCAAAATAGTGACAATGGCAAAGCTTTGATCTTTGTAAACGAGCGATCTATACAGAAAATATTCAACCTTTGTGTAATAATTTGCAGGTTGTTCGTCATCAAACAACACTTTCTCCCTAATAATTCTTAGTAAGCCTAAAAATCGGGTTTCCGTTGGTATGTTTTAGTAGGAAAATATAACCAAACTGTTTGAAAAAAAAAAAGTTGATATTAAGGTTTTTTTCTTCAATTTGAAATAGTGTTTAATTTTTTGAATCGAATGAGACCAACCAGTCCGCAGTACGCCGTACGCAGCACTTTTCTTAGCAACCCTGGGCCGATTTGGTTCAAATTTGGTATATGGGCTCCATTTGGGGTCTAGTTGTGCCGCGAAGCTTTTGGTTGATGTCAGTCACTTCTAAGGGGTGAAAATTAAGGGTTGAAATTTTCAAGAGTGCCCTAGCTCAAAACTTTCGAAATAAAGGTATCGTTCTTTAACCAATTTTATTAGTATTGAATTTAAAAAAATTTTTGAGACCACGCGGAGCTCTGTAGGACAAACCGTTCGCTCCCTAAGAGAACTTGAGTTTTGGACTTAATTAAATCAGAAACGAGGGTATGAATCGCAAAAGAGGCCTAATCTCCGTTCAAATTTTAGCTGACCGAAATGCGACCACTGTAGATATGTGGTTGGTTGGTGGTAACAATGGCAAAGCCGTGTTCTTTGCGGACGAGTGATCTATATAGAAAAATAATAAACCTTGGTGTTATAATTTGCAGCGTTTTTTCCCCTCTCGTCATTATATTCGTCGTTCCTACCTTTCGTATTACTTTATTTCCCTTCGTCTTTATTAAATCTTAAACATAGGGGAGGTTACTTCGACAAGTTTTGTGTATCAGATAGGGCACTATTCACGATCGCAGGTCTTTGGGAACTGCCGCTCATTTAACGCAATAGTGTCACATCTCGAAGTCGTTGTATTTGGTGATCTTTGACTGCTGCAAGGTTACCAAGCTTCCTTGCTACCATCCAGAGTGAAGAAGGGAAAATGATTGATGGCAGTTCCATCAATACAGCTGAAGTTCAGAGAGAGGGCGATGGTGAGGGGGGGGGACTCAAGGACGCGAAGTCAGAGATGCGTGCGATCCCTTACCTGCCGCCGCTGTCAATATATTGACGAGCCCCCCCCCCCCCCTACCGACCACCTGGAGAGGATCTCGTCGCCTCACAACCCGCCCGCTGAGCCCATAGAGATATCTGCGCTTCCAAACTCCACCTCCACTATGATATGAGGAAGAATTATGAGCAAAACCTAGAGGTACTAAGTAGTAATTACAAAACATCTATACGAATAATTAAATAAAGAAAATCTATACCAATTAAATGAATAAAATCTACTGAGTGTCCCCGAAAACGTCCCCCCCCTTTTGCTAAAATCGTCCAGATAGTGGATTAAATTTGTTTTGTTGGAATTTCCATGATTTTGATTTACTATTTTCAATAATGAACCTTTGGAATCGACCAAGAAAAAAAAATTTTTAACACCCCCTCAAAATTTGATGGTTTACGTTTCAAGGTACGTAGAATCCAAAAATCGAATAAAAATTTGGCCGTCCGCCGTACGCGGCACTATTGCCACTTAGCATTGACCGATTTTGATGAAATTCGGTATGTGGGCTCCATTTGGGGTCTAGTTGTGCCCCGAAGATTTTGATTGATGTAGGTTACGTCTAAGGGTTCCAAAATGAATTTTCGAATTTTGAAAACGCCCTAACTCAAAAATTTTGATATAACGGTATTGTTTTTCCTTCAATTTAAGATTGTATAGAATTTTTTGAGACCACCCGGAGCTCTGTAGGACAAACCGTTCTCTCACTACGAGAATTTGAGTTTTGGACGTACGATAAATCAGAAACACGAGTGTGAATCGCAAAAGAGGCCTAATCTCCGTTCAAATTAAAGCTGACCGAAATGCGATCGATGTTTTTCTTCATGTTGGATGGTTGGTGGCTTTGCAGACGAGTGATCTATAGAAAAATAATAAGCCATTGTGTAATAATTTGCAGCGTTTTTCCAAAGATCTCAAAAATGACCACGGTGCGCATTGCGCAGGTTCGCACGTGACACCAACTTCGTTTTTTCAAATGAGACTCCCCATTTTTATTGCAGATTCGGATTCTACGTGGAATTTCGTGAACATTTCACCCCTCAACCGATTTTTTAGGACGTCCCACAGTAAGATTTGGGCGTCCTTATGCGATCGATCTGGGGTGAAGGAGGACAACACTCAGCAGGAAACAAATAACCACACAATCAATTTTAGACCATTCTGAATCCAAATCCGCGAAAAAAACCACAGGTGTATGTCTTTTCATGTGTGGGTCTGTGTGTGTGTGTGACAAAATCTTGTGTCGTCTGCCCAGGTTTTAGTTTTCAACCGATTTTCGTGGTTTTTTTATTCGACGCGAAAATCTATCTAGTTGAGCACTACGTCTCCGGAATTTCGAATTTTGCCTTTTAAGGGGGGGAGGGGGGGTTAATGATTTTATAAAGTGCGTTTTCGGATATATAGCATTTCCGAATTGAGTTAAACCTTTTCCATTTAGATTTAAACCTTTTCCATTTAGGTTTAAACCTTTTCCATTTGGATTTAAACCTTTTCCATTTAGATTTAAACCTTTTCCATTTAGATTTAAACCTTTTCCATTTGGATTTAAACCTTTTCCATTTGGATTTAAACCTTTTCCATTTAGATTTAAACCTTTTCCATTTGGAATCTAAATGGAAAAGGTTTAAATCTAAATGGAAAAGGTTTAAATCTAAATGGAAAAGGTTTAAATCCAAATGGAAAAGGTTTAAATCCAAATGGAAAAGGTTTAAATCTAAATGGAAAAGGTTTAAATCCAAATGGAAAAGGTTTAAATCTAAATGGAAAAGGTTTAAATCTAAATGAAAAAGGTTTAACTCAATTCGGAAATGCTATATTTGGTTGGTAGGGAGGGATCTATTATAGATACAGAACTTCTGTATAATAAAGATGATCTATACAGAAAATAATAAACCTTTGGGCAATGATTTGCTGCGTTCTTTTAACCCACCAACTTTTTTTTACCTACCAACCGTTGGTAGGTACTACCTACCACACCATACTGCCTTCACAATCAAGTTTATTAGAAACAACTAAACACTCGATTCGAAAAGTAGAGCTTCATATGGAAATTTGATTACTGGTTGCTCAGAAAGTAAAACTGAATACAAATCGGAGAAATGAACAGCGATCGTATTTTAGTCAGATAAAATTTTAACGGAGATTTGACCTCTTCTGATCAACACACACAATCACACTCGTGATTCTGTTTTATCGAAGGAGAACCCTCAAGTACTCGTAGGAAGCGAACGGTTTGTCCTGCAGAACTCCGGGTGGTCTCAAAAATTTTTCAAAATTCAATACTATTTAAAATTGGTTAAAAAACGATACCTTTATTTCGAGAGTTTTCGAGCTAGGGCACTCTTGAAAATTTCAACCCTCAATTTTCACCCCTTAGAAGTGACCTACATCAACCTAAAGCTTCGCGGCACAACTAGACCCCAAATGGAGCCCATATACCAAATTTGAACCAAATCGGCCCAGGGTTGCTAAGAAAAGTGCCGCGTACGGTGTACCGCGGGCGGACGGAAAATTTTGTATTCGATTTTCAAATTCTACGTACCTTGAATTTTTGTACAGTTGTTTGAATTATGTACATGTGTATTATATTGACCATTGTCACTGCAAAATGTTGTAACGACAAATAAAAATTGAAAACTGAAATTGAAATTGAAACGTAAATCAACAAATTTTGAGGGTTGGGTGGTTAAATGGGGGTTAAATCAGAGGCATATCCCAGCTTCGTCCATATTTACAGCTGTTTTGGCAGTATATAATTTACGCATTAATTGAGGGCTTTTCAACTGGTGGCGAACGGTTGAATGAAAACTAACGGCGATACATTTCCCTGGAAACGGGTCGGTCGTAAGTGAAAATCATGACAAAATCCCGCGCTGCTCTCGTTCCACGGTTTCGTCACGTTTTTCCCCAGTTAGGTGGTGGCTAAAGCATGTTCCATGGTAATACACAGGACTATTATTTTGTTTTAGATCACTAGTTTTGTTTAGCCGGACCCTCGTTTTCCAATATCAGGAGGTAGAACATCATTTTTGAGTTACTGACTGGATAGTAGGTACCAGAGATGGGCGAATTCTTATTCATAAATACGATTATGAATACAAATCATTTCCGCGGTTTCATGATTATGAATACGAATACAGGTACGAATATGAATATGAATACAAATACAATCGTATTCAAACTTTGATTACGATTTTCCCCCGTATTCGTATTTTGAATACGATTTTATGATTTTTTCTATAATTTCCCCAAAAATCGATTTTTTTAACGGTTTTCTCTGAAAATCATACTTTTTTTAAAAAAATGATTTTCTCCCGAACTCTGCATATTTATAACTTATTTATAACATATTTATAATTTTTATAATTATAATAACATATTATAACATATATTATAACATATTATAACATATATTATAACAAATATTATAACATATTTATAATATTTATAATTTAAAAAAAATGATTTTCTCCCGAACTCTGTATATTTATAACCTAACATTGGCAAAATAATCAATCAAAATTCGAAACGCTCATCAATTTTTATAGGATTTTTCACGCAGAATCGAATGAGGCGATACGACCAACCAAATAGAAAGTACGACGAAATTTCCGCAGAAAATCGTATTTTTTGAACGATTAGCGCTGAAAATCATTAAAAAATTATGATTTTTGGATTGGATTTGTCTTTTTAAAAAAATTCCCGTTCTATTTTTGCATTGTGAAGTGAAAGTTGCGTCGGCTCGGAGTGAAATAGAAAAAAGTGAGGAAAAACGAAACGCAAGAGTCAAGGAGGACTTTTTTTTTGCTACTTCGTTTCGAGTATTGGACTTTCTTGAGAAAAAAGTCGGCTTTTGTTCCAGGTAGGTACAGGCGAAGTTATAATGCCAGTCATGGAGGAAGGGGAAGGAGAAAGGGGTGAAGTAGGCGGCCCCTGAAAAACAAGGGGTGAAGTGGGGCCTCATTACAAAGGAAAAGGGCCTTCACTGCGCCTCCCCTTTGGGCCTTCTTTTCATCAAGAGCTCAAGCTTCAGAGGCTCCAACTTCCCTCCCCTTTCACCCGCTCCTTTCACCTCTCCTTTCACCCCTCATCCTCCCTTCGCCCGACGAGCGGTCTAAATAACGGATGAGAGGCCTCAAAAGATTTTCGCCTTTTTTTTTTCCTCCTCTTCTCGTACCAACTCACCTCGGGGGCACCTCGAGCCCAAAATATTAGTTGCTCCCTTCCATCAACGAACCAACTTCATTTTTTCTCTCGTTTTCTGGATGAAATGGGATTTTTCTCTCTTTTTCGGCTCTCTTTACCACCCACTTTCATAATTAAAGTTCATAGAATGGATTTCACTTCTCTCTTCACTCCTATTTTTTCACTTCGGCCATAATTATGAACTTCATTCATTGAGTTAGTTTCTTCTCTCGACATATTTGTCCTACCTACCGAAATTGTTCTGGTTATTATAAAGTTTCTGAAAAAATACGATTGCTTGGAGAAAAGGGAGATATGGTTTCGTATTGATTAATGGAACTGTGCAAACTTGGTGGTATCGGACTGCGTTATCGTTAAAGAGGAATGATCATTATTTATGACATCATATTTTTAGGACGTCCCACAGTAAGACTTGGGCGTCCTTATGCGAGTAATTTGGGGTAAAATTGGACAACACTCAACAGAAAAAAATAACAACACAGTAATCCGTTTTAGACCATTCTGAATCTAAACCTGCGAAAAATACCATAGGTGTACGTCTGTGTGTGCGTGCAACCGATTTTCGTAGTTCTTTTGTAGTTCGACGCGGAAAACTATCTAGTTGTGCACTATGTCGCTGGAATTTTGCCTTTTAAGGGGGGGGGGGAGGGGGATACTTAAAAACCGTGCGTTTTCGGGAATAATTACAAGATTATTCTTAAACTCTGCATAGTCCTTCATTTGCAATCGATTTTCGTGTTTCTTTTGACATGGATATGTCTTAGTTCTACTTCTATCTACTGCAGTGTGGATACCCCCCTCAAAATTTGATGTTTTACGTTTCAAGGTACGTAGAATCCGAAAATCCAATAATAAAAGTATCTACACTGCATGCAGATACATCTGTACATGGATATGTGTTATGATGGCAATTTAAATGATGAGCTCACTCAGCTGATCAAGACCACTCAGGCGCCTTCAGCATTCTCCATTGACCCGCCCTCTCAAATTTCAGGCTCCTGCGTCCAACAGGAGAGGAAATGGCCTTGGAGCTCACTCAGCTGATCAGTGACCACTCAGGCGCCTTCAGCATTCTCCATTGCCCCAGCCTCTCAAATTTCAGCTTCCTGTGTTCAACAGGAGAGAAAATGGCCTTGGAGCTCACTCAGCTGATCAGTGACCACTCAGGCGCCTTTAGCATTCTCCATTGACCCGCCCTCTCAAATTTCAGGTTCCTGCGTTCAACAGGAGAGGAAATGGCCTTGGAGCTCACTCAGATGATCAGTGATCATCAACTTTGATGATGTATAGAAGTATGTATCGATTGATCCTGCCTCTCAAATTTCAGCTTCCTGCGTTCAATAGCATCAGAAAAAAAACGTTGCATTGTTTTGTGTGTCGAAAATTTTGGAATGACCCCCACAACTAAGACATATCCAAGTCAATCTTGCTCGATTCCAAAGGCCTATTATTGAAAATAATAAACCAAAAGTGCAAGGTAGTATATCAAGTAAAGTTACTTTTACTGGATGAAAACAACATATTGCACCAAATGCTGTTTGAAGTCGTCTGTGTGTATGTTTAAATTTGATAGGTACACATACAACCAACAAAATGAGTAGGGTGTGTTGCCTTTCTTCTTTTGAGATAGGTGTGTGGTGAGGGTAGGAAATGAGCGGCAGATCCTCAGTTTTCTTAACATTTTGTAATTGGTCGACCTAGCTTTCGCCGTAGGCATCTTCAGGACAACTGTAGGAAAACGGGTGCAATTGTAGAATTATAGGATTCTTTAATCTTTTTTATTCGAAATCTTCCGAATTGCACACTATTTCACCAGAGAATCAAAACTAGCTTGGGAAAATGGCAAGTGGGGGGATAATATTCACAAAATATAATATAATTTATTATTAATATATTATAATATAATATATTAATAATAAATTATATACATTATTATTATATAATTATATATAATATTATTATGACATAATTTGCCGACGATATTATACATTGTATAATATCGTCGGCAAATTGACAAAGGCTGTAGCTAAGTATTTATAGCTTACTAGTTGTACCAAAGCTTTGAAATTGAGAAAAAATTCTCATTACACTTCCGGATTTTCATCAATAATTGATTATTATTCTCTGTACCATCATGGAACTAATTGTGGTGCCACCATGGTGCCAGGGCACTATAAACTCCATATTTCGTGTTTTTTTGTAGATCACCTTGAATACGTATGTGAACTTCGAAGAACTGCCTACCAAAACTAACAGATGAAAGTTTAACGTTTCGACGTATCACCGCTTTGGTGCCAGACTGTACAGAATCATGAATTTTGAAATAGTACTCTTCAAATTCGAGGCTCCCGTGCGGCTAGAAATGTTATGGTGGATAATGGTGAGAGAGGGGGGGGGGACCACTATTTTCTGCCTAAAATACTAGATAAATTTCATCGAGTGAAACAGTTTTATCGCTTACCAACTGTTTTAAATTGACCTAATGCTTATCCAATGGACATCCCATGGAACGCATGCATTACTTAAGTGTGCGTCGAAAATGAGATTTTTGGAATTTCGGGGATTTTTGGTTAATAAAAAACTAGCGGTTCTGCTGATCTTTTAAATATATAACAATAGGGTATTCTGATGAGTCATACCTCATCTACACAAGTTTGAAGTTGACTTAGCGTGTTCCAGCAGCATAATATCGGCTTGTTCCCTTCAGAACAACCGAACACACAAAAACAGATAACCTAATTGCTAACTCCCCTGACATCTTCTTCGTCTTTACAAGTAAATGTCCATCCCTCAAAAATGACTCATGTTGATTGATTTCATCAAGAAATTCCACTGCTAAAAGCTAAAGCACAATAGCGCGCGCACCAAACTCCGCGTCGAGACTAGAATTAGAAACATATTGTTTAGTAATGCATGCATTCCAGGGGACGTCCCATTGGATAAGCATTAGATCAGTTAACCAGTTTTTAAGCGATAAAACTGTTTCACTGGATGTAATTTGGTTTATTAGTTTAGGCAAGAAATAATGACCCCCCGCTCACCTTTATCTACCAAAATATTTCTAGCGGCATGGGAGCCTCGAATCTGAAGAGCATTTTAAAATCCATGATCTACGATACCCAACATGCGATTTCGAGTTCACCCCCCCCCCCCACCACCTCCCCAACGCCAACAATGGTGCCAGTCTGGCACCAAAGCGGGAATACGACGTAACATTGAACTTTCATCTATTAGTTTTAGTAGGCGGTCCGTCGAGGTTCACATCCGTATTCAAGGTGAAACACAAAAAAAAAAGAAAAAAACACGAAATATGCGGTTTATGGTGTCCTGGCACCATGGTGGCACCACTATTAGTTCCATGGTGGTACAGAGAATAATTCATGAAAATACGGAGGTATAATGAGAATTTTTCCTCAATTACAAAGGTTGTGTACAATTAGTAAGTAGTAAAAGAACCGAAATATTGAAAAATCGGATATTTTATGAATATTATCCTCCACTTGCCCCCTCCCCATGCGAATTTTGGTACTCAGGTGAAATTATGTACAACTCAGAAGTTATTTAAGTCAAACAAAAAAGAAACACACAAATCGGTTGGAAATTGAGGCCTGGGCAGAGTTCACAGGATTATGCCCGCAAACGCACGTTTTTTAAGCACTAACCCCCCCTTTCCCCCTCTTAAAAAGCAAAATTCAAAATTTCGGCGCCGTAGTGCATAACTAGATAGTTTTCCGCGTCGATGAAAAAAAGAACCACAAAAATCGGTTGAGAACTGAGGCGTGGGCAGACGACACAAGATTATGCCCCAAAACGCACGTTTTTTGAGCATCAACCCCCCCTTTCCCCCCCTTAAAAGGCAAAATTCGAAATTCCGGCGACGTAGTGCACAACTAGATAGTTTTCCGCGACGAACAAAAAAAGAACCAGGAAAATCGGTTGAGAACTAAGGCCTGTGCAGAGTACACAAGATTTTGTTACACACACACATACACACACACACACACAGACATACACCTATGGTTTTTTTTCGCGGATTTGGATTCAGAATGGTCTAAAACGGATTACTGTGTGGTTATTTTTTTTTTCTGTTGAGTGTTGTCTTCCTTCACCCCAGATCGATCGCATAAGGACGCCCAAGTCTTACTGTGGGACGTCCTAAAAACGCGTTTTCCCAAACTTATGTTTCTCGGGTTTGAAGCCAGGTAGCGTGTTTCTTTATGCAGTGTGTTCATCATGGGTGTAGGACAAATTTTAGTGAGCAGATTAACGAAAGTCTTTGTCACTACACCGCTACATGAAGAAGATGTCGATAACAGTGATAACAAAAAAAACGCTGCAAATTATTACACAATGGTTTATTATTTTTCTATATAGATCACTCGTCTACAAAATCACCAACCATCCAATATGAAGGAAAAAAATAAAATAAAAAATAAAAAAAAAAATAATAAAAAAAATAAAATAAAAAAAATTCAAAAAAAAATAAATAAAAATCACCAACCATCGATCGCATTTCGGTCAGCTCTAATTTGAACGGAAATTAGGCCTCTTTTGCGATTCACACTCGTGTTTTGATTTATATATATATATATTTCAATATAAACCCTTAAATTTTCGTAGGGAGCGAACGGTTTGTCCTACAGAGCTCCGCTTGGTCCCAAAAAATTCTAAAAATTCTATAGAATCTTAAATTGAAGGAAAAACAATACCTTTATATCAAAATTTTTTGAGTTAGGGCGTTTTCAAAATTTCAAAATTGATTTTGGAACCCTTAGAAGTGACCTACATCAACCAAAAGCTTCGGGGCACAACTAGACCGCAAATGGAGCCTACATACCAAATTTCATCAAAATCGGTCAATGCTAAGTGGCAAAAGTGCCGCGTACGGCGTACGGCGGACGGCGTACGGCGTACGGCGGACGGCGGACGGACGGCCAAATTTTTATTCGATTTTTGGATTCTACGTACCTTGAAACGTAAACCATCAAATTTTGAGGGGGTGTTAAAAAATTTTTTTTCTTGGTCGATTCCAAAGGTTCATTATTGAAAATAATAAACCAAAATTGACTAACTCTTTTTTTTTCTTGTTGAAATTTCGTTAAATCGTGATATTTTTTACACTATGAATCTAGCTAAAAATGCAACAAGTAATTGAAAAAAGGATTTGGACCGATCGGACAAAGAATTTGGTCAGGATGTGTTCTGAAGTCGGGAAAAGACTTGATACCGAGGACCGCAATGGGAGACGTGCGAGAGGCTGCTCCTATCATCTTCACTCAAAATTTTGATACAGATGCGTTAGTTGATCACTAATTATTATTGAGTAAAAGTTTCATGAAGATTGGACGCTAAATAAGGTCAGTGTGAAGGAATGAAGTAGACGAGCGCCCACGGAGCGGCTCAGCGTGCATGCGACACACCCCCCCCCCCCTTAACAATATGTTTCTATCATGTCAATTATCATCGAATTCGATAGGGCGATTATTTTCGAAAATATGTATCTATTTTTCCAATATTTAAGCAATCTTTGTTTCACGTATATTGCTTAGTAATGCATGTGTTCCATGGGACGTTCCATTGGATAAGAATTAGTTTAATTTCAACCAGCAAGCAATAAAACATATATTTTTCTACTGAGCTTATTTACCTATTGCACAAAATAAAAGTACCAACTCATTTTACTAATGAGAGCCCGAAACTTGACATTTTGATATCGGAAAAGAGGACCCCCCCACCGACAGCCATCAAAACATTTCTAGGGACATGCGAGCCTCAATTTTGAATAGCATTTTAAAATCCATGATTTACAATACCTAATATAAGAAAAAAGTCTTCCAAAATCAAAATTCTTGCTTCTGTTTTACATTTTACACATTTCTGAAAAGTTTTCGTATAGTGGCTGTTTGTCTGTGTGTCTACTAGCCGACTTGAGTGACCGCTAACCCCTGTAATGGGCAAAACTATATGAAGTTAATGTCCGATTTCGATGACATTTTCAGGGTTTGTGCTAGTTGGAGGGTAGATTGAGATAGAATAGATAGTTCAAGTCCCCTATAAGGGTAGTGCAAAACTTTAGGATAGAATTTAAGATATGGTTTTTGAGGTATTTATGATATATGAGAACATTTAATATGCACAGCATCACCTATACCATATCGATGGCATCATATGATAACCTCGTATCTCACCCACCTGTAATTCAATTTTTAGCGATAAGAAACCATGGTTATCAGTGACCCTCAGCCCTCTTGATCAAAACCGAGGTTACCATTTAGGGCGCTAGAGAGCAGAAAATGCAATTCCCGCTAAAAATTGAATTACAGGTGGGTGGGATACGAGGTTTTCATTCAGAGAATCCAAAAAGAACCATTTTGGCCAAAAATTGAGATACGAGGTTATCATATGATGCCATCGATATAATATAATATATATAATATAACCATGGTATGGAAACGAGGAAGCTACGTGTCACACCCACTTAGAAGACTTCTCAATATTTAAAATCTCACATAATAAAATTCAATTAATTTTTGCATGTTTGACGGGTGGTCTGGTGGCGGACGGAATTTTCCAAATTCGATTTTCGGATACAATTCCACAAGTCTTCAAATTTTAGTGGGTTTAAAAAATCTCTTCGATTCCAAAGGTTAGATAATACCTAGTTAATAGAAACTGGCTAAATATCAATCAAAATTTAAAAACGCTGTAAATTATTACACATTGATTTATTATTTTTCTATATAGAAATTAAGTTTTGAGATTACCTAAACTTGTTTGAAAAAACGCTGCAAATTATTACACAATGGTTTATTATTTTTCCATATAAATCACTCGTCTGCAAAGTCACCAACCATCCACATGAAGAAAAACATCGATCGCATTTCGGTCAGCTAAAATTTGAACGGAGATTAGGCATCTTATGCGATTCACACTTGTGTTTCTGATTTGTCGAACGTCCAACCTTTAAATTCTCGTAGGGAGCGAACGGTTTGTCCTACACAGCTCTGCGTGGTCTCAAAAAATTCTATACTATCTTAAATTGATGTAAAAACAATATCTTTATATCCAATTTTTTCGAGTTAGGGCGTTTTCAAAATTTCAAACCTTATTTTTCAACCCTTAGAAGTGACCTATGTCAACCAAAAGCTTCGGGGCACAACTAGACCCCAAATGGAGCCTACATACCAAATTTCATCAAAATCGATGCTAAGTGGGGAAAGTGCCGCGTACGGCGGACGGACGGCCAAAGTTTTATTCGATTTTCGGATTGTCAGTACCTTGAAACGTAAACCAACAAATTTTGAGGGGGTGTTAAAAAATTTTGTTTCTTGGTCGATTCCTAAGGTTCATTATTGAAAATAATAAACCAAAACTTTATTAACACAAGAACTACAAGATGTGAATGCACTAGGCTACGAAGTAGAAGAATGACAACCCACGGACTTCGCAGGGTCTCTTTTATAACTTCTGGACTTGATGATTCAGTTCTGGTTCTCGGGGATGAACTCCTGATGCTGCTCCGGTTCTCACGTTATGCAATAGCCTTGAGATGCCGGAGCCTACCTGTTGTATGTCCTTAACTTAGATAGATAGACTCGCGTGCAAAGAACACGGCTTTTCCATTATTAGTACCTACTATATTATCGTCAATTAACGATAATTAATTCACAATCAATTTTATTTTGAAAGAAAAATACCTACCATAAAAACATCGTTATCTGAGAGTTGAGGGTTTCCTTCATTAAAATGGAAGGCTTGGAAAGTGAAACTGAGTGACATGAGACTCCGGTCGAGGAAACGGAAAAATATCGCATTTTATCAGCTTTATTTTGAATGGAGATAAGAGAAATTTTCGTCAGTGAATATTCGTTTGCGTTTCACAATCGTGTTTTTGCTTCATCATTCGTCTCAACTTGAAGTTCTTATGGGGAGCGAACGGTTGGTCCTACAGAGCTCTAGGTGGTCTCATTCGATTCTAAAAATTCAATACTATTTTAAATCGATAAAAATACCTTTATAACGATAGTCTTTGAGCTGTAGGGCGTTTTGAAAATTGCAGCTTCTATTTTTCAACCCTTAGAAGTGATAGACAATAACAAAAAGCTTCTAGCCAATTGAGCCCATATACCAAATTTCATGAAAATCGGTCCATGGTAACCAAGGAAAGTGCCGCGTTCGATGTATTACTGGTCCAAAGGTTCATAATATTGAAAATAATAAACCAAAATGTGGTTATTTTCTAAAGCTGCATTTTTTGCATTTTTCGTTCACACTTCGTCTAACTTTACCTGAGTCTGTTGCTTAGAGCAACAGGAACCGCAAACCACATGCACCGCATACATAACGCAACAGAAACTTTAATAATTCAAAATACCTAGCCTCCTGCGGGGGGAAAAAAAATGAGCCGAAAACCCTCCGGTGACCCAGTTATGAAGAGCGATGGATCGATGAAGGAAGGAGTTTAGTTCCCGGACGCTCATCTATTCATCAAACGACAAATCACCCCCGCCAGACAGCTCAGTGCAGCTATCAGTTCTGAAAGTGATTTAATAGTTGTATAAGGCCCGAGGTAATAGCTGGTGAGAGTGGGGGAGGCTCTGAGACGTCTTCCCAATCGTAACTTGAACGTCATCTCAATCCAATTTACCTGTCTCTTGATGGAATACCAAGTCCTCGTCGTTACGTCGTTAGATAATTATTATTCGGATAGGATAGGAACCGTACTGATTTCGCTCGTCTTAACTATTGTAATTCTCTCAGTGCCGTTTACTGAATAATAATAGTATTACGTGCATCAATCTTTTTATGTAAATTTATTACAATATACGAGTAATAAATATTATTTTTGGTCTCGATCTCAACCTGACAAATAACTTTTATATTGTTGTGTTTTATATTGTTGCATTAGAGCTTCGTCTTTATCAGGAGACACTGTGAGTTCGTAAATCAAAAACATTTGAGTAATTTGATTCTGTGTTCACCTGCCAGCAGGGCGACTCAGCTTCAGTGGACCCCCCCCCCCCCCCCCGAAATGTCATTTTTGGTAACGTGGAAAAAACAACACCAACGATGATCTTCGTGATTTTTTGCGACTAATTAAACCATGTGTATGTCTGCATAACCTTACAAACTTTGTTTTCTCGAATCGGAACCCCTATATTTCATTGTATATTCGGATTCTACGTAAAATTTAATGAAATGTTGACCCCTCTCTTGATTTTAATGGCAGCTCGCAACCCAGTACCTTGGACACTCAAAATTGCTCAAATAGCACCAAAATTAGGTTTTAGAGAACCACAAGCGTGGCCCAAGGATTTTCATTATTTTTTTTTTGTTTCATGGTGGTATCCATTTTGGTTTATTATTTTCAATAATAAACCGATGGAATCGACCAAGAAAAAAAAATTTTAACACCCCCTCAAAATTTGATGGTTTACGTTTCAAGGTACGTAGAATCCAAAAATCGAATGAAAATTTGGCCGTCCGTCCGCCGTACGCCGTACTCGGCACTTTTGCCACTTAGCATTGACCGATTTTGATGAAATTTGGTATGTAGGCTCCATTTGGGGTCTCGTTGTGCCCCGAAGATTTTGGTTGATGTAGGTCACTTCGAAGGGTTCCAAAATCAATTTTGAAATTTTCAAAACGCCCTAACTCAAAAAATTTTAATATAAAGGTATTGTTTTTCCTTCAATTTAAGATTCCATAGAATTTTCAGAATTTTTTGAGACCACCCGGAGCTTTGTAGGACAAACCGTTCGCTCACTATGAGAGTTTAAAGTATAAATAAATATGATAAATCAGAAACACGAGTGTGAATCGCAAAAGAGGCCTAAACTCCGTTCAAATTAAAGCTGACCGAAATGCGATCGATATTTTTCTTCGTGTTGGATGGTTGGTGGCTTTGCAGACGAGTGATCTATATAGAAAAATAAAAAATAATAAACCATCGTGTAATAATTTGCAGCGTTTTTATTTTGACAGGAATTTTTCTGAATGGTCGCCAAAAATTCGGTTTTTTTAAAATCTAAAAATCCATCTTTTTCCATCCTTAATAGGCAAGCAGTTTCACAGCAGTTTTTCTTAAACAAGAACATAATGCACGTTTTACAGATCTTGAGAATAAAATTAGCCTTTTTACCTACAAGGGGTCCGGTGTGGCCGTGGTCGCTGCGGCACGTGTTCATGGTGGCGCGATTTGAGCAGACTTCGGCGGGGGTCGAAGTTCGAGTATCGCCGTCGACGTTTGTGCGCCCATGGCTCATCTCTTCCCTCGTCGCTCTCCTCGTGGTAATGGGAAGCCATGAGTGAAATCATCAGAACAAATTCTGATCTTCCCTTTGGAAGACAGCTGATGACGTCCGCAACGCCAGGAGTGGCAGTCGGACGAAAATCCAACCTGAAATGGTTGTTTCCTTTACTTAATTACTTACTTTTTAACCTACCTCCCTTATCAGCTTTAAGCCTAATTGGACCAAGGTATCGCTGATGTCAACGTAAACATCTCAGGAACTCCACAGCTGTCTCAAGGTGTCACTGGAGTAACCAAAATTAAATTGAAATTTTAGATTTAATAGACAGCAGAACATTTTGTGGGATATTAGAAGTATCGAAAAGGGCTATAAAAGAAATTTACAAAGAAATTGATGAAAAAATTTTCATCAAAATTTTTGTCATAACACCATTTTTTGACTTTTATTAACCTACAAAAAATGGTTAAAAATTCAGCTCTGTCCAATTGCAATTTAAATTTAGTTAATCTAGTGACACTTTGGGACAGCTGCTGAATTCTTGAAATGTTTTCGGTGACACTAATGACACCATGGTCCGATTAGAGATAAGTGAATTATTTTCAGTAACCCATCGAAATAGTGTACAAAACTAATTTTTTTGCCACCCTCAAATTTTAATTTACTCTTCAGGGTAGGTAATGAAGACACTCGAATACAAAAAAAAAAAAAAAAAATTATAATAAGAAATAATAATTATTATAATTTATTATTTATTTATTTATCTATTAATTTTTATTATTTTTATTTGTGTTTTATTGCTTCCGAGTCTACCAAGGTAGCGGAAGCTTTGTTTTCACTTTTCAAGGACGAAAAAAAAAGTTCTCCAAAATCAAAATTTTCACTCGCGTTTTGCGTTTTAGACCTTTCTGAACAATTTTGGTTCAGTGTCTGTGTGTCTGTGTGTCTGTCTGTCTGTCTGTCTGTCATGAATTCCTTGTAACGCGCATAACTATACGAAGTTATTGTCCGATTTCAATAAAATTTTCAGGGATTGTACGGGTTGGTGTGTAGATGGTCCCCTATGAAAATCATCACCTTCGGACTGATAGTAGTCACTGCGCATGCGCAAACTTGAATTTCCTGGTAACGTCCATAACTTCCACTTTTTCTACCCGATTTCGATGAAATTTTCAGGGATTATGCGGATTAGGTTGTAGATGGTCCCCAATGAAGATCACCACCTTCGGACTGATAGTAGTCACTGCGCATGCGCAAACTTGAATTTCCTTGTAACATCCATAATTTCTACATTTGCTATCCGATTTCAAAGAAATTTTCAGGGATGTTACAGATTAGTATTTAGATGGTCCCCTATGAAAATCACCACCTTCAGACTGATAGTAGCCACTGCGCATGCGCAAAAGTGAATTTCCTTGTAACGGCCATAACTTCTACATTTTCCGTACGATTTCAATGAAATTTTCAGGGATGTTACAGATTAACTTGTTTTGATGTTTTGAGATTAACTACTATGCATCGGATCATCTATACAATCGGGTTATGGATACGAGGAAGCTATGTGCCACACCCACTTGGCAGACGTTTTTTTCTTTTCGTGCCTAGTAGGTACCGAAACTTACGAATATTACCGAAACTTACGATATTGTACTTTAAGTCCCAAGACTCACCAACTGAAACAGTGCTACCAACACACCAGAATAAAGAAATAAATAGGAGTTTCCTGGACTCAGGTTTCGCGCTGTGGGATGAAATGAATCTTATGGCGTTGAAGAAGAAATCCTATAAGTTTCAGAACCAAGTTCGTCCAAGTTTGTTCAAACTTCCTTTTGGCTCGATGTGAATTGGAAGTCCTATTTCCAGATAAGAAGTCCACTGATTCCAGATAAGATCGTATACCCAGAGAGAACGTTTACGTGGTTCGGAATATATACTATCAAAAACAAGGTTTGTTTTATAATTCTGATTTGAAGTATGTTGTCACTCCCACAACCATTGAATACGTAATTTTATAGTATTGAAACCAGAAAATCTCATTCGATTTGAAATTTAATTTCTCACTACATTTATGTCAAAACGAGTATCTACACTGCATGCAGATACATCTGTACATGGATATGTCTTATGATGGTAATTTAATTTTTTTTTTAACGTGATTTATTATTGCAACTGAATATTAAATACAATCCATCTAGCAATATTACATATAATTTTTACACTCCTTGAGAGCCCGTTTACATTAAAACGCAGTCCCTTCTCATAACAGAATCTTCAACACTGAGCTATAACAGCACTACCTAAGTCCACTCAGGCGCCTCCAGCATTCTCCATTGACCCGCCCCCTCAAATTTCAGGTTCCTGCGTTCAACAGGAGAGGAAATGGCCTCGGAGCTCACTCAGCTGATCAGTGATCATCAACTTTGATGATGTATAGAAGTATGTATCGATTGACCCTGCCTCTCAAATTTCAGCTTCCTGCGTTAAACAGCATCAGAAAAAAAACGTTGCATTGTTTAGTGTGTCGCAAATTTTGGAATGACCCCCAGAACTAAGACATATCCATGTCAAAACGTTGCAAATTATTTGACATAGGTTTATCATTTTGCTATATTGATCACTCGTCTGCAAAGAACACGGCTTTGCCATTGTTCCCACCAACCAACTTGAAGAAAAACATGTGTGTTGTATTCGATTTTCGGATTCTACGTACCTTGAAACGTAAACCGACAAATTTCGAGGGTTGGTTAACATTTTTTTTTCTTGGTCGATTCCAAAGGTTCATTATTGAAAATAATAAACAAAAAGGAAAGTTTTACTTGGTTTTTTCGCCCAAAACCTCATAAGTAAGGCATTTTAGGTTCTCGAAAACATAGGGTTTATTTGGAAACAGACGGAAATGAACATGATAAATCAGAAACACGAGTGTGAATCGTAAAAGAGGCCTAATCTCCGTTCAAATTTTAGCTGACCAAAATGCGACCGCTGTTCATTTCTTTGAGTTGTAGGTGCACAGTTTTGCGTCCTTAGCAACCAGTAATCAAATTTCCTGATGAAGGTTCCCACTACTTGCTATTTCTTCGAATTGAGTTTAGTGGTTATTCCTGGTGGTGGTTTAGTGGTTATTCCTTTAAAATAAACTTGATTGTGAAGTGGAAATATGATAGGTAGGTAGTGACGACGGCAAAAATGTGTGCTTTGCTGGCGAGTGATCTATACAGAAAAATAATAAACCTTTGCGTAATAATTTGCATTGTTATATACATGTTTTTTCAATTTCAGAAAAACTCAAATTTAACAAATCTATTGTTGACTTTCTTGAATATTATAGCTTGGAAATTTCTTGAAGAAATTAAAGAGTTTAGTGTTATTACCCATTTTTTAGGAATTGTATCCTGAATTGAACATAGCACCTTTGTGCTTTAAGGTATCGATATGGACGTAACATAGGTCATGGGAAATGCATAGATGGATTACGATTCCGTCATTAACTCATCTTTGTTATAATGTATGCATGACCCTATTCCATGATCAATGGGTCACAATACGGCACGGGAGGATCGAATTGTACTGAGTGTACAGTGGCCCACTAGGAGAACTTCAACATTCATATTCCCTCGGCCGAACATGGATAAAACAAACTAATATAAATAATGGAGAAAACTCATCACGTAACAAATAAAACTCTCTCACCGCTCGTTTGATTGCAGGAAATGAAAATTCGACGAGTGATCACTTATGGAATGGAAGTAGGTAGAGCAGTACACAGCGGAAAAGGCCATATAGTGATTCCTCTCCCATTTATTCGAGTTTATTTTTCAGGTCGGTACCAAACGGGGAAAACTCTTTTTTTTCCAAAAGAGCCAAACGCTCTTTTGAATATTCATTTTCGCGGTGGGAAGCTTGTTTGTTCCAGAGGGTATCAAACACGGGGGTACGTTGGGTTATTACTTTTCCGTGAACGTTACGTACAGGTATTTTGTAACGTCGGTAGCTATTATTTGCGGAACGCATGGTGGAAAAACATCTCTATCTCTGCTAACAATAACGTTTGTTTGTTCTATGTTTACGAAAAAAGAATAAAGTACAGGTTATGAATATATATAACCTTACACGTAAATGAGGAGAATAGATATCACCAGAATAACTATGAAAAATAACAAAACCGTGATTATATCTCTCGGTTTATTGACGGTTTTCTCATTTTTAGGACGTCCCTCAGTAAGACATGGGCGTCCTTATGCGATTGATCTGGGGTAAAATTGGACAACACTCAACAGAAAAACGTCTGCCGAATGGGTGTGGCACATAGCTACCTCGTATCAATAACCCGATTATATAGATGATCCGATGCATAGTAGTTAATCTGAACGCACCAATCTCTAAGTACCTTTCACTACCTTCATAGGGGACCATCTACACGCTAATCTGGACAATCCTAGAAAATGTCATCAAATTCGGGCGAAAAATGTACCTAAGTGCGTAGGTAGTGATTGGATCAAAAAATTTCTAAGCTTGACTGGGAGTCGAACCCGGGACTCCTGGGTGGGAGTCCAGAGCATTAATCACTGATCTATAAAGGGGTTGTTTGAATGGGATTTGAGATTCTCATCTCACACGCGAGAGCGACAAATGTACGGCTGTTATTTTTTTATTTTTTTTTTATTTATTTTTTTTTTATTAATAAACTCCCCTCAAAGACAAATTGTCTTTGGTGACGGAGGGGGCACGCCATAAATGTAAATAAATAAATAAATAAAATATAATGGGGAGGACGCCCAGGACTCACCCGACGCCGGCCCTAGGGATATGGGAAGATGAGGAAGGTGGGGGTGGGAGAGAAGGATGAAGGGAAGTGCCTCTATAAAACGACCACCAGTTCAAATATGAGCCAAGCAGGACACGGGTGGTGATACCACGGAGTACGCCTACTGAGATGCCCAACTCACGCAACTCCGTGGCACTTTTCCCGCACCACACACCGCGCCATGATAAGGTTGCAGCCATCACCCTGATGTTGTTGGGTGCCACTCCTTTTAGCTCCGACACTGCTTGCCGTAAATCATTTGTGTCATATTTCCTTATCTTGGCCCGCCAAGTCTGCTCCATGTCCAAGCTGCCATTGACAACTTGGACATCCAGGATAATGCAAGACTGGTCGGGCTTGACGGCAACAATGTCGGGCTTCTTACCCTGGTCACTTGGCATGTGATACAATCTCTCTCTCTCAACATCCCAGCCGCTAGATGACAAAGCACCTGCTATCTGCTTGGCAACCGCATCATGACGGAGGATGCGGCCCCCATGAGTTCGTGGACACTGCTGCACCACATGATACAGGTGTTCATTACCACTCCGACAGGCACGGCAAAGGGGTAGCATTGTCCCGCGACTACCTCTCGAACACCGCACCGCAGTTGGCAAAGATGCCACGCGGATGGCGTGGAAGTGTCGGTAGTCGCGGGCCCCAATGCCCTCCGAAGCCCAATCCACCCATTGGGATGAGACAAGGCTTTCGGAGCACTGTCGGAGTTCCTTACCATCCACCGATTCATGCAGCGCAGCAGCGAACTCAGCAGACGAACTGGGTTTTGGAGCAGATGGTGTTGCTCGATCGCACCATGCTAACTGCTGTCTGACAAAATCAAGATCAGCAGCCGCACGGGCGACCTCCCAGCTCGACCCTTGAAGGGCTAGCAGGCGCCGGCGGCGCAGTGAAGGGATACATGCCGAGAGAGACACAATGCCAAGCCCACCGGATTTGACCGGTGCGTGAAAATAGGCACTTGGGACACCAGGTGGGAACTTCAGCCAAGAGCGCACAGCAGAGCGAACTTCTCGATCTAATTGTTGCAGCCTCCCCGCCGTAAGCCTGCCAAAGACTAACCCATAGGTTAGCTTTGGCAGTAAGTACGTGCGGAGGAGGCGCAGCTTCTGCTGTGGCTTCAATGGAGCCTTGGTAACGCGAGCTAGCGCTCTACCAAGGTCCACACGGCTGGCAGTAATGGTGGCCACCCCCATGAAGTCGACTCCAAGGTACCGCCAAACCTCCAACACGGATCGAGATGGAATGGGGGATTGTCCTACGACAAAACCCCCATCCACAACTTTCACCTTATGTTGGCGACCTGACGGGACCAAGGAGACCGACCCACACTTATCAGGGTTAACCACAAGTCCACACCTGGCTAGCTGCTTAGCAAATGCATTGAGGGCGATCTGCAAGCCCTCACGGGTTTCTGCGAGTAGGATAACATCATCGGCAAAGGCCAATGCTCCTACTCGCACCCCAGGGGCGAGATCAAACCCTACTTCAGTGGGCAGCTTACCCAAGGCCGTATCCACAACCAGGTTGAAGAGGAGTGGTTATAGGGGATCCCCCTGGCGTACCCCACGCCCGATCCGTATATCCCCTGATACCTCACCTCCTGCCTCGAGGACCGTCACGCCTTCCTGGTACAGACAGGCCACATACTCGATTAATCGAGATGGGGCCCCGACACCACGAAGGCAATCGGTCAGGGCAAGGTGACTGACTGTGTCAAAGGCCTTAGCGACGTCCAGAGCGGCGAGGTGGAGTTGCCGGCGTTTAATACGGGCCAGCGAAATGACAGTTTGGAGAACTGTAAGGTTCTCCGCTGTGCCATCCGCTGGCCGAAACGCTCTCTGGACATCACCAATGACACCAGCCACCTGGAGGCGAGATGCCAGTACTTTTTGGAAGTGGCGGAAGACTACCGAGGACACAGAGATCGGTCGATAGCCTCCAGGCCCACTTCCCCCTTTCTTGGGGATAAACACGGTCCGGGTACGGGTTAACGCTTTCGGGGGTCTTCCCGCAAGGAGTAGCAGGTTGAGGATGAGCAGCTTAATCGTCTTTGGTGCTTTATTCCAGCGTCGGGCAGAAACACCATCGGGTCCAGCGGATGTGGAGTTCTTGACACGGCACTTGTGTGCCTCGTCAAGTAGCACCGGCGAGCACAAGATGCTGCGCAAGGAATCCCTGGTGGAGACTGGGGGAACCACACGCTCCCCAGGGTTGTGACAGGGAGCACTCAAAAGTGGTTCCCAGAAATCCACGAACTCCTGGAGAGGGGGTTGAACTTTATTTTCCCCAGGCTCCTCCAGTACCTCCGCAGCCACACGCGCCGGATGCTTCCTCCAAAAACTCTGAACCCGGTGGTACTCCCGCCGTCTCGCTTGTTTAGCCGCTCTGCGACCTCCACGCAACACCACTCTGGGAGGAGGTCCCCCCTGGTGCTGCGTCACGGTCGCATCCCCAACCCGCGGGAAGACTCTCCCTAAATAGGCTGCAACCTCATCTTCCAGGTTATCCAGCCCTTCAGCAGCCCGCCTCACCAGATCCTGCAGGTAGGTGCTGTCATAGCCTTCAATACGACCTACCTGCCCCCCGAGCCTCAAAACTTCGGTCTTCAGATCGGCAAGAAGACCGGAGGTCCCGGGGGAGGGATACTGAATGGCAGGCTGCTGCTCCACATCAGCAATAGGAGATGCGGGAGAAGCCCCACTGCTATTTGCCAGGATAGCTTCCTGGACAAGCTGCTTATAGTGGGGCTTCAGGCGGATATTCTTGATGGCAATGACTGTGCGCGTGGGAAAACGTTCATTCAGATAAACATTAATATTACGTACCCCATTGCGCACAGCCACCGCCTCATCTGCCGCCATCCTGCGCAACTCCTCGGAAGCATACCTGTGCTGTATTCGTTCAATATCAATAGCATCATTAGCAGCAACAGGATGCTTCCGTCTGATGTGGAGACCAAGGCCAGACCTGGTAGTGAACGCCCGCTCACAATGGGCACACTGGTGGTTCAAAGAGGCTGTGGAAGAGGAAGAGGGTAGGGATGATGAGGAAGAGGAAGAGGGTGAGGATGGCCGACGCCCCTGCCTGGGGCGCCTCTGAGCGCCTCCCCTAATACCCCGCGAGCCAATGGGCTGGCGGGGGTTATGAGGCACTTGTGTTTCGTCTTCCATAACGGGGGGGCGCTAATTGTGAAGGGTCAGGGAACCCGTTAACAGGGGTCCCCTCCCTGATCGCCAGAGGGTCATTCAGCCACCCCTGGAACTTAAAGAGGGGTCCATCAGGGAAACCTAATAGGACCACCTCTATTTATCCCAGGGGGCCCGGGTTGTGTGACGGGGACGCATGACCTTGACTTGGGTAGGGATAAGAAGGGCTCCGAAGAGATAAAAACACCCTCTATTACCCTACCCCAACAACCCGCACACAAGCAATTCACGTTCGCGCATGCGCATCGGCTACTATCAGTCCGGGGGTGATGATTTTCATAGAGGACCATCTACAACCTAATCCACATATTCCCTGGAAATTTCATCGAAATCAGGTGGAAAATGGGAAAGTTATGGCCGTTATAAACAAATTCACGTTTGCGCATGCGCAGTAACTACTATCAGTTCGAAGGTGATGATTTTCATAGAGGACCATCTAACCACTGATCTGTAAAATCCCTGAAAATTTCATTGAAATCGGATGGAAAATGTGGAAGTTATGGCTGTTACAAGGAATTCACGTTTGCGCATGCGCAGTCGCTTCTATCTGTCCGGGGATGATGATTTTATTAGGGGATCATCTACAATCTAATCCACATATTTCCTGAAAATTTCATCGAAATCAGGTGGAAAATGGGGAAATTATGGCCGTTACAAGGAAATTCACGTTTGCGCATGCGCAGTAACTACTATCAGTCCGAAGATGATGATTTTCATAGAGGACCATCTAATCACCAATCTGTAAAATCCCTAAAAAGTTCATAGAAATCGGACAATAACTTCGTATAGTTATGCGCGTTACAAGGAATTCATGACAGACGGACAGACAGACTGACAGACAGTCACGGAACCAAAATTGTTCAGAAAGGTCTAAAACGCGAAACGCGAGTGAAAATTTTGATTTTGGAGAACTTTTTTTTCGTCCTTGAAAAGTGAAAACAAAGCTTCCGCTACCTTGGTAGACTCGGAAGCAAAAATAAAATTGAACATTTTCATGTCATTGCTTTGGCACATAAACTGAAAAATCGTCACGAAAACTTGCTCACGCGACCAATAAATAAAATAGACTCACTGTGTTGCGTAGAGAACAATCAACTGTTTTCTTATTTTGATGCTTGGGTACATGAACTAATAACCTTACTTCGCTACCTTGCTGTGTAGTGGTTGACATGAAAATGTCCCAATGTGTTGCAGACTCTATGCAAGCATTTATAATTACTTCAGTTTGGTTTCTGTATCTATACAGATCTATAGATGACCCTTCTGTATAGATCACTAGTTCTCCATCAATAGACTATTTAATAGTCTTGCATGTCTCAGACCTGGGAGGTTTTGCCAGTATCCAGTATAGGTTATGGCAGTGACCAGTTAGTAGACCCACAAGTATTCTGACGATCCTCTTAGGCATAGCTATGAGTTCGTTAGCCCGTTTCTTTGAGAACGTTACACATTTTGTAACATTATCAAAGAAACGGGCTAACGAACTCATAGCCATGCCTAAGAAGAACGTCAGAAGTACTTGTGGGTCTGCTAACTGGTCACTGCCCACTTCGATGTCACCTAAAGAGGATAGGCAAACTAACAACGGACATCTGCTGCTTCTGCGATATGGAAACGGAAGATGCCGAGCATATCATGTGCTATTGTGAAGCACTGGGTCGAGCTAGATACACTTCCTTCTTGGAAATGATGTCCCTGAGACCATCTCTAAGGTGGCCCACACCGATCTTCTCTGCTTTGCTAAAAATGGGGAGAAGGGGTGCTCAGTAAACCCTTCTTATTAGGCTAACATAGCCTGGAGGCATTCCACAATAGACCTCGTTAGGTCGCAGTGGAAGGAGTTCGCACTTCAACTCGGTAAAGACGTCCTGCTCAAAAAAAAAAAAAAAACTAAATCACATTGAGTGAAATAGTTTTGTGCAGGAGAAAGGTAAATAAATACTGGTTTAAATTGAGTAATGCGTGCATTACTTAACAATATGTTTGTACTGGTAGGCAAATATAATTAAAATTATGGATGTTGGATCCTGATTACATAAACTGACCCATCTTGCGGAAACTGATCGAAAAACTGAAATTGATCAATTCGTCGAAAAAATCACGTTTTTCTGCGTTTAAACATAAATTTCTCCCTTAAATTCGTTGGAGAAATGTTTTTGATTATACCTTTGATAAGCTGAGATTCTGAGGAAGTTTTCCCCGTAGTGTCAATTTAAAAACGTCTGCCAAGTGGATGTGGCACATAGCTTCCTCGTATCGATACCCCGATTGTATAGATGATCCGATGCAATGTAGTTATCTCAAAACATCAATCTCTATGTACTAATCAATTTACAATCAAAGTAGTTTATCATTTGAATAAGAGAACTAACTATTACCGAAAATTATATTAAATTGTAATACTCATAGAGAGCTGGAAGGGGAAAGCAAGAAAATATGGTTACGGATTGAAAAGTGAATTCAAGTCAACTGGAAAAGAATACACACCTTTTACAAGGTTACACATTTGCGCGTTTGCATGCGCATAGGCGAACCCGAGGGCGATGATTGTCGAAGGGGACTATCTACACGCCAATCCACACAATCCCTGAACATTTCATCGAAATCAGGCAGAAAATGTGCAAGTTATGGCTTTGGGAAGGGTTTCACGTTTGCGCATGCGCAGCGGCTACTATCAGTCCGGTGGTGTTGATTTTCATAGGGAACCATCTACATGCCATCCCGCACAATCCCTGAAAACTTCATCGAAATCGGATGACGAATGTAGAAGTTATGGCTATGGCAAGGATTTCATGACAGACACACGGAGCCAAAATTGTTCAGGAAGATTGAAACGAAATCGCGAGTGGAAATTTTGATTTTAGAGAACTTTTTTTTTCAACCTTGAAAAGTGAAAACAAAGCCTTGGTAGATCTTGGTAGACTCAGAAGCAATAAAGGTTTGAAAATCAGTTTAAAAAAATAAATAAAGTAAAAATGAGAATAAATTAAAATTAAAAACGGGGTTTAAATTTTTCTTCTTGCTCGATTTCAAAAAGTCATTATCTGAAATTATATATTTAACTAATTATGTATATTAACCGAAAAGTGGTGAAATAAAATTGAGGGTTACTCGCTAAGTCAGAGTCAGACAGAACGGATGAGGACTGAAGTTCACAACACAGGTACGTCACCTAGCTGAGACCTACAGAATTACCAGGCCTTTTCTGTTTCACGTTATTTCAACGTGGAATCGAAATAATTCCATCTCTCCCTTCGCTCTCCAAGTTTTGCGGTCACACACGCGATAAAATTTCCGAACGGTTCCACGCTGGGTCAGTTCCTAGACCGTCCAGCAAGTCTCTACGGACTCACTGAGGGCAAAACTCGTTTAACCGTCTGACCGTTACCGTGGCGAGGAGGTTAACACTAACACCAGTTAACTACGAAGGTTAACACAGGAACCGCAACTGGGACGCGGCGCCACCGCCCTAATTAACCCAACTAGTTTCTAATCCGGCGCTGTGGGGTTCACGTTAAAAACTAGACCTACCACCAACATCTACTTCGCAGCAACTTCACACTAACTTTGTGCTTCTCGCTATCATCGAGGTCTTGAGTTATGTTGGTATTAGCGACTTTTCAAAGAAAATCAAGTCTGTTTGTTTTAGAAAATGACAAACGTTTTCTCCATTGAAACCAGTTTTGGAACAGTCTAAAAAGATTCATGAAATTCATCACTTTTGTACCTGAATATCATTCGTTGCATTTAAAGCTTATGGTATGACAGGAAGGTGAAAATAATAGAGCAACAATAAGAATGAACAAAAATAATTAGCAACATTTCGCTTTCAGCGACTTCAGCCTGAGTAAAAATGAAAACATCACCTCTTTCTCCAGTGTTTGTGTACCTATGTATAGAGAGCGTCCCATGTTAAGGATGGCGAAACTTCAGGAGCCTTTCTTACAACTACTTAAAATAAGTAGCCGAAAATACAATTTTTCAGGACGTAGAATTCTACTCCTAATTCATTGGACCTACCGGAGTCCCAAAGAAGAATCCACGACTTTCATAAGCAAAATCATAATTTTGTCGCATTCAAACGTAATTTTCTTGTTAACTTAGGCGAGTGAAATTAAAACTGATTGAGCCGTTGGAAATCTGAGATCTTAGTTACTCTTTGTTACCACCAACCAAATTGAAGAAAAACATCAATCGCATTTCGGTCAGCTAAAATTTGATCGGAGATTAGGCCTCTTTTGCGATTCACACTCGTGTTTCTGATTTATCGTACGTCCATACCTTAAATTCTCATAGTGAGCGACCGGTTTGTCCTACAGAGCTCCGGGTGGTCTCAACAAATTTTAAAAATTCTATAGAATCTTAAATTGAAGGAAAAACAATACCTTTATATCAAAATTTTTCGAGGTAGGGCGTTTTCAAAATATCAAAATTCATTTTTGAACCCTTAGAAGTGACCTTCATCAACCAAAATCTTTGGGGCACAACTAGACCCCAAATGGAGCCTACATACCAAATTTCATCAAAATCGGTCACTGCTAAGTGGCAAAAGTGCTGCGTACGGCGTACGGCGGACAGCGGACGGACGGCCAAATTTTTATTCGATTTTTTGACCGACTTCATGCGCGGCGAAGCCGCGCCGAAGGAAGGAGGTATACAGTTCGGTGTGTCATGGGACGACGATTGTTTTTTTTTTCTTTTTTTTTTTTTTTTTTCTGTATGTTTGTACCACTAGCAGTTTCTTATTCGGCCACCAATCTGCCTGATTCTTTTCGAAAAGTGTTCTACAAGTATCCATAGTGGTCCCGTTTTAATCAGATTTCATTTTGCTTCGTTAAAAGTATCGAAATTTTGTGAAAATAGTTCAAAAAACGTGTTTTTTCGGAAGATTGTTCCGCATCCTCTCCCCCCGCCCGACTCGTCGAAGCCACCCACCCACCCACAATTTTTTGGACTCACTAATAACTACTTTAAACAATAATACTGTAGGTATAGGTACTAAAATAAAATGTAAAAATTAAACAATAATGTTACCTACTACCTTCATAAAAAAAACCTCAAAAAGTAATAATTAATTTCCACATTAAAAAAACCATTAGTGATTAAAAAATACAAGTAAAAGATTTAAAAAAGAAAAATAGCGAAAATGTCGAAAAAAAGGTTAACGGTCGGTAACTCAAAGAATACCGACTTTAACCCTAGGACCTCACACATAAGTTTTTGTGACATGGAGCTCACACAGGGGTACAAATGTACCCCAACTTACAAAAAATTAAAATCTTGTGTCTGTTGCCATTTTTAAATGAAATTATTGTAGCTTAGAATTCTATAAGCATCTAAACAATGATAAAAATTATTGGGAGTTCAAAAAGGTAATAGTTATATTTTTATTGGACATTCTGTTGAAAACCAATTTTCAAAACTGTTAAATATCGCTTCTCATTCAATATTCGAAATAAAATTTGTTCGATATGGAATGACCTTGTTACTTTTGATTATGCAAGTTTGCAATATTCTGAGTTGGAGGAAAAAATTGGCTTCCAAATCCAATGAGTAGTTTCCTTATTCTACCACCCCAAAGATCACCCTTCTGTGATGCACTTGAACCCCTATTCTGCTACTTCTGAGCGTTCCCTTCTTCCCAATAAAGGTCATGTGCAATATTCTTTCGTAGAAATTGTAGTTAGGGTAAAATGAGCGGTTCTGGCACAGTTACTAGGCATCCCGGCATCAGTGATCTGTGGGTCGTGT